>CM055736.1:11963204-12219618 GCA_029465975.1 Dallia pectoralis
TGTGTGTGTGTCTCTGTGTGTGTGTGTGTGTCTCTGTGTGTGTGTGTGTCTCTGTGTGTGCGTGTGTCTGTGTGTGCGTGTGTCTGTGTGTGCGTGTGTCTGTGTGTGCGTGTGTCTGTGTGTGCGTGTGTCTGTGTGTGCGTGTGTCTGTGTGTCTGTGTGTCTGTGTGTCTGTGTGTCTGTGTGTCTGTGTGTCTGTGTGTCTGTGTGTCTGTGTGTCTGTGTGTCTGTGTGTCTGTGTGTCTGTGTGTCTGTGTAGGTGTGTGTGTGTGTAGGTGTGTGTGTGTGTGTGTCTGACCCAGAAAAACAGTGGTGATAATTAGGAGACACATTAGCAGTGGGGCGACACACTCCACAATATAAATAACTCTGTACTCTGTGCCAGTTCCATGCATAATTACAGGGCAGATAGAGTTGGAAACTGCTACTTCATGTTGACAAGTGATTGCAACACACTTTTATCATCGCTAAATGGTTCGACGAATATATGTATTATTAACCCTGAAAAGTACTAATAGGTCCTCCTAAAAAGGTAGGACTTGGTCAGGCAAATAGTTGAGTGGTTGCATTTGTTGTCCTCTAGCCTCAAGTGTCAATAAGAAATCTGGTTATGTTTGTCTCTGAAATATCGCTTTAGCTAAGCTGTTTTTTCGTGGAGGCAAAATAATTCATACAGAAGTGGACCATTTTAACGAGTGTGTAGCTAAAACTGTTTTTAGACAAGTGTTTGGATGCAAGGCTGCTATATCCCCTTTGGTCATTTTTAGAGTTACAATTCAGTTAAAGTAGAAAAACACATTACTTTTTGATTCAAATGTAAATAGCTAATTATCCTAGCGCATGCAGCCTTGATAACAATGATAACTAGCATATTTGTGCATGTCGTATAGTGTTAAAACATACATTTTCAGTGAAGAAAATGTGCAACCAGACTATAAAGTCGGTAATGTTTACAATCTCACTTTGCGGGAATTTTATGTAAAAATGACTAATAGTGTTAAACAAAGGTTCTACAAGTAATTAATGTACTTAGACATAAATCTTACCAAATATTTGTACCGCTGCCAAAAAACATGGTGTGGGGGGGTGGGGGGAGGGCCTGAAATCATGTTCTGTGAGAGAGGTGTACACCTTCTAATCCCTCTAAGCCTTTGGCAGCCCCCATTAGAATAAAACAACGTATACTGCTTACCGGAAACTGGAGGGAGTGGGGGGGGAGACACAGACACAGAAAGTAGTCAGAGAGCAAAGAAAAACTGTGAGATTGAGGAGATAGAAAAATAGAGAAAGAAACCTCGCCATGCAGACAAATGGAGGAGGCCACCCTGGAAGTAATTAAAGCATTTTCCATGGTCCGATGTTAATTAGAGGGAAGATCCGTGTTTGTTTAAAAGAAGACATTATATCCAGAAAGAAAGAACGAACGAATGAATGGCAGGCAGAGAGAGAGAGAGACAGAGAGAGAGAGAGAGAGACAGAGAGAGAGAGAGAGAGACAGAGAAAGTCACACAGAAAGGAGAGTATGAAGTATTGGAAGGACAATACGGAGCGTGAAGACTGTGTTGGATGTCAGAGAGCAACAGTCTGGAGGGCAGTAGGGGATCCAGAGAGCAGGAGTCTGGAGGGCAGTAGGGGATCCAGAGAGCAGGAGTCTGGAGGGCAGTAGGGGATCCAGAGAGCTGGAGTCTGGAGGGCAGTAGGGGATCCAGAGAGCAGGAGTCTGGAGGGCAGTAGGGGATCCAGAGAGCAGGAGTCTGGAGGGCAGTAGGGGATCCAGAGAGCAGGAGTCTGGAGGGCAGTAGGGGATCCAGAGAGCAGGAGTCTGGAGGGCAGTAGGGGATCCAGAGAGCAGGAGTCTGGAGGGCAGTAGGGGATCCAGAGAGCAGGAGTCTGGAGGGCAGTAGGGGATCCAGAGAGCAGGAGTCTGGAGGGCAGTAGGGGATCCAGAGAGCAGGAGTCTGGAGGGCAGTAGGGGATCCAGAGAGCAGGAGTCTGGAGGGCAGTAGGGGATCCAGAGAGCAGGAGTCTGGAGGGCAGTAGGGGATCCAGAGAGCAGGAGTCTGGAGGGCAGTAGGGGATCCAGAGAGCAGGAGTCTGGAGGGCAGTAGGGGATCCAGAGAGCAGGAGTCTGGAGGGCAGTAGGGGATCCAGAGCAGCAACTGCAGATGCTCTGACCTTTCCCTTCAAACATCTAAGGCAGAGTATGATGGTGGTTGGAAGGTAAAGGAAGGATTTGTACAGAACATTTTTCTCTAACACCACCCTTGAGTCGCCAGACAGAAATACCGGCCATACTAATTGTGGTCGGGAGAGTAACACAAACTGTTCTTTTCACAATGCCCGTCACAACAGGAAGTGTGAAAGTGAAGCCGTCGAACGTCTACTCATATCTTTTTAGAGCCACATGCAAGTACACAATAGGTATGGTTCAACGCTTAACAACCTATTTTTCGCAGCTTCATAGTATAAACCCCAAGGCGGGTTTGTCCAGAGAGAAGTCATGGAGGACACATAATATAACAATTGGCAACGGGGCACACGGACCTTGTACAACCATCCTCTACCACCCAACGTATGCACGGTGAGCACACACAGATATCGTTGCAGGTCTCCAATCGTTGACTACAATAAGCCTTTTCGGGGCTTCACAGTGCCGTACAGCGCAGGTTAACCGGTTAAGCAGAGCAGAAACAGGCACGTGCTAATGAATTTGTTCTGCTTTTAAAACACCAACAGCTAGCCTGCTCAACTTGTAACAACTATAGCCATAAACCAGTATGACACACAGTATCACTGGATTTCTAACAGAAGCACAGGTGCTGCTTTTCACAGTAGATCGCGGCTCTCACTCCACGTGGAGCCCTCGTGTCTCATTCCTAAATACGAGTTCAGAACAGTACAGAGGATCTCATCAGGCTAAAATACGATGTCTGCTTAGGTGAACAAATTACCACGTTCCCGAGAGCCTTCAAAGGTTACGTTTGTGACACAGCGACATGCTTTTTGCCGGTTGCATTCAATTATAACCACGTTCATACGCAAGCATTTTGTCGGGCTTCAGATTCTATTACTCACCCCATATGCCAGTGCATCGATCATGTTTGCGTTGATGCCCGTGCCCTTTCCATTTATTAGTCATGTGGTTATCGGTGTTATAGAAGAGGCCTGTGATTTCGATGACCAGCGCGTGTCCATGCTGTCTCAGCTAGGTTTCAGTGAAGAGATGGCAGGCCTGTTAAAGATGAAGTCTGGGGGAGCTTTCTCTAACGGTTGTTAGCTTATAGACGGACTACTTTTGATTGATGTGCAGTGTGACTTTGTGAGCTTTTTCTGCTGTTGTGCTGTGGGTAAATCGGGGTTCAACACTTCTGTATTGTGGGTGTTCCACTCTTGAACTCAAAGTCAGGAAACTAGCATACTACTACAAAGCGCTACTGCAAAGGATCATGGGATAGGGTACACTGAAGAACAGTTCTGGACCACTTTTATTCCAGTCGGATGTGATTCATCTCTCGTTCATTTTGAAATTGCCTTTACTCTTCCTCCTGACAGATTGGCCACGCCAGGATTGAGCTGCCAAGATCCAAAAACCATTAGATGTCTTTTGTCCTGTATTCACTTAAAGCGCTAAAGATGGTAATATAAAGCATTACGCAAGTGCAATGCATTGCTATTATAATGTAAAATGCTTTTAAAACGCCAAATGAAATACATTACAAATATCCAAAACCTATTAATGAGATCAGAACCCCGTGTAACTCGACAAGAAATGTGGAGAAGTGTGCCACGGTACATCAATGGTAGCTCGTCAGACGGCTGTGTGTCATTAACCTTTCCTTTAAATGTTAAAAGTTTAGAGAACCTTAAAATCTATAAGAGCATTAAGAAACAAGGTAGCTTGATATTTGCCCTACACGGGTATATTAGAACATTGATGAGTCTCAATGCTTAAGGCTGCGGTGCAAAACTAACAAGTGACTGTACTTGATGTCACAGGCATTTTAGTGGGGTGGAAGTTAAAAAGCATGAATTCGCAACAATAATGTAAAAGACAAATTGAGAATATCGCGTGAATAGGCATCATGTGTCGTATGTAGGCATCAGTGAATATTATTTTGTATTAATGATGTTGGTGAATAAAGACAACACATGCACACAGTTTTTTCACATGGATGACTGTCTAATGATACATCAAACGTTTCATTTTTTAGTTTAGGAAATTCACGTTCATAGAGAGAGGACACTGTGTAGATTATTACCACAATGGAATAAAAACAAGACATTTTATGGATGACAGCACAAACACACACAACCACACTTATGGCCTCCCAGGAAATGATAAATAGCCCCCAGACAACCGCTTATTAATACACCTCTCCGGCTCTTCCTCTCCGTATCAGTATCCAGTCTAGATACAGTTTCAATCCATATTAGGGGTGTGCGATATGACGATATTTAATCGTGGACGATTAAAATGTCTCCACGATTCACTTTTTCGGAAATATCGTAGAATCGCGCTCCAGTGCACGTTCAATTAGATGCAGATCTATGGCGTTTTTTCAGCTACGTATCAACATGCAATGCGCGGTGCGCTAGATGTCAGCGTGTTAACACTAGAAGCGCCAACAGCCCATGCCCGCGGGCGTTGCAGTTAGTAATTAAAATAAATATATAATGTTGAAAAGCTACAGCCTCGTTCTTCCATGACTTTTCCTAAATAGGTGCATTTTACCTTGTCCCGTTTTCAGAAAGTGGATGCGTTTTGGTCTGATCTCGTTTTGGTCCGATCTATATTGGACACCGTTTTGGTCTGGTCTATATGAAACTGGATCCGTTTTGGTCTGGTCTATATAAAACTGGATGCGTTTTGGTCTGGTCTACATGAAACTTGACGCGTTTTGGTCTGGTCTACATGAAACTTGACGCGTTTTGGTCCGATCTATATGAAACTGGATATATGTAACCGATTAATTTGCTGCGGTCTCATGTGCACTCATAACATCACTAATGAACACTCTGCGCAGTGCAACCGGTTAGTATGCGTGTCCTGCTCAGGCAGACAAAAGCTGCGAGATATACATAGATAATAGATTGATTGGCTTGGTTGAATTTGAATGAACTAGAAAAAAGAGGTAGGCCTACGTTTATAAAGAAATATATGTTTTACTAAATAAACAGAACGAAAATATAAAACGAAATTGATTAATGTATCTACCGGGTAACAGCAGAATATACCCGACCGTGACCAATATACAAACTGTGTTGTAAAATACGTGTTTCATTGTCTATAGTGCCTTAGTTACTGGGCTGTAATTACTATAATACATTTTACAAATGTAAATGATCAAATTATACACTGTAGCCTAATGTTTTTATTTCAACAGTCTGTGTTGCAATATATACGGCCAATCATGCGCAAATCATTTGATTGCGCGTCGCTTGTGATCTAAAATGTTTTAGCATTTATTACATCAAAATAGGACATACAGTTTGATTGATTTTAATTTATTCGATCTTTAGAAATTTAAATATCATAGCCTGTGCATTTTAAAATCATGGTTTTAATTTTGTATTGTATGGCTACATAAGACAATAAATAGGCTACATACTATTTTAGTAAAATGTTTTACTGCATAATTCACAATTCATTTAATTCAGGATGATAACACAGTAGATCATCTGATGCTGTAGATGGATGGCAGGTTACACAGTGAATGGATGGTGAAGCTGCGGATGAGAATGAAGGTGCTTCTTTGCACCATTGCACTTCCTTTAAATATACACGTGATTAAAATATGCTACTTTAATTTTTTTTTCCCTTTTATGTTTTGTTACCTTGTAACGCTATATTCTTTAAATTGAGATATAATTTGCTTGTATTGCAGCTCAGTAATTAGCAAAATAGTCTTAAAAAGCAACATGAAAAAGAATCGTGATAAAATCGTGAATCGTGATTTTTCCTGAAAAATTGTGATATGATATTTTTCCCATATCGCCCACCCCTAATCCATATCCATTTATCCTACATAAAAGCCGGGGCTTCTCTATGATTCTAATATAAGTTCAGGGCAGACGTCCTGAGTATAGAATTTAATCAAGTCTGATTAGCCCAATAAGAGCAGACACTCAGCCAGACCTCTGGCCCAGGTTGGCTGCTTGTCGAACAAAGAAAGCTTTTTAGCGAAAACTATTTTTAATGGGAATAAGTGAGAGGAATGGATGTTAAATGGCTGCATACACACCACCAGAGCTGTAGTACTCGAGACCGGTCTCGACTTTTTTAAGGTCTCGGTCTCGGTTACATTTGGACTCGGTCTCAACTCGGTCTCGGACAGTAAGGACTCGTAAATTCTTCCGAGACCAGCCGAGACCAGCGTAGAAATTATCGCCCACAATTTTTTCTAGAAAAATATTTAAGTATGACATGTAGAGGCTGTATTTCGTCCAGAGTCAGACTGTTTTTTTCTGATGTGGCTTATCCCGCCAATGGCTATCTACTTTTGAAGAAAAGCCCACCCCCAGCGTCGCTAGAGCGTGCACCCATTCACGTAAATACTTCAATCTTAAACATATGCTCGATCATGTCTGCACAATCAGCCAATATATTCGTTTTGCCTATATTCAGTACATTGAGCACAAATAAATAATTTGTCCGAAAACACACAGCGGTTAGTAATTAAAATAAATATATAATGTTGAAAAGCTACAGCCGACGTCCTTCCATGACTTTTCCTAAATACGTGCATTTTACCTTGTCCCGTTTTCAGAATTGCAAAATCACAAACCGAACAATATATAAAACCACTATTTACATGTTTTTTGATACCTAAACTGCCTTCCTGTCGCCAAAATCCCACGCCGCTGGGCGTTGGTACCCTAACTGCGGTACCCAGACACCGATCACACTTCACTGAGCCTATGATGGCAATGGTTGAATGGGCGATACACAGACAAATACTACGAGAACACATATAGACAATAGTTTGATTGGCTTGGTTGAACTACAAAAAAGAGGTACGTTTATAAAGAAATATGTTTCACTAAATAAACAGAACGAATTCCGCCAAATACATACAGCCCCATTCATGTGTCATGCGCCTATTGTACTCAATAATTAATAACGAATGAACCACAGTGTATTCATATAGCCTACAAGAGACTTCAACAAAATATTGTTTTGTATCGAAATTAAACGAATATAAACAATAATTATTAATAGGCTTACTACAAATGGGCGATAAATGAAATTACTCATGCACACAGAAGGACGTGGGACATACATAAGTCCGGGGGGCATACGGCATAAAGAGCATAAAACTGGAACGGTTATGGTCCGATCTATATGAAACTGAACCCGTTTTGGTCCGATCTTTATTAAACTGGACGGGTTTTGGTCTGATCTATATGAACACTGTGCGCAGTTCAACCGGGTTAGTTTGCTGCTGTCTCATGTGCACTCGTAACAATACTAATGAACACTGTGCGCAGTGCAACCGGTTCGTTTGCGTGTCCTGCTCAAGCAGACAAACAACTGAAGCTGCGTGCCTGTGGACGGATAAATAATTATAAATAGATTTGTTTATCGGCCAATCATGCGCAAATCATTTGATTGCAAGTCGCTTGTGATCTAAAATGTGTTAGCATTTACTACATCAACATAGGACATACAGTTTGATGGTTTTTCATTTATTCGATTTTTCGAAATTTTAATATCATAGCCTGTGCATTTTAAAATCATGGTTTTATTTTCGTATTTTATGTTTACATAAGACAATAAATAGGCCTACATACTCTTTTAATAAAATTCATCTCATTCAGGATGACAACACAGTAGATGATCTGATGCTGTTGGTCAAGTGTTTTTTTTACATTGGTCATTGGACCAAAAACATGTCATATTATTTAGTGTTGATATGACTGGTCTCGGTCTCGGCCCCCTTTGGTATCGGTCTCGTCTCGGTCTCGGCCCCCTTCGGTCTCGGTCTCGTCTCGGTCTCGCCCCCCTTCGGTCTCGGTCTCGTCTCGGTCTCGCTTTAGGTGGTCTCGAGCACAGCTCTGCTCACCACTAAAGATCGGTTTTTCCTTTTTTATCGAAACTAAAAAAAGCGTGGATTTGAGTCCTACAATTACAATGAGGTTAACAACAGATTTGGAGCCCAATATCAGGACACCAAAAGTAGATGTTGCTAATATACCGTGGATGCTGTTGGGTAGCATTTCACTCTGACATGACTCAGGTAAATGTTCATCTGTCCACAAAAACTGGCAATATTCCTGGATGAGAAAAGGTTCTTGTCCAAATATTTTTCATCATGGCCTCCGTTCGTTAATCTCAACCAAGTCGTGCTGTGTTTTATTGCTTAGCTTCACTGGAGCAGAAAAGCAAACAGGCAATTCCAGTCAGAAAAGGTTAGAGACAGGAACGCTTCCCCTGGAGTCTGAGACAAATATGAATTAGTGGGGGTAAGATAATAAAACTGAAACCAATCGCTTAATCACTCTTGGGTGTTTTCAGAAACATGTCAGTTGAAACTGTATTGTATAACTGTGACGCTACCAAAATTCCTGTGATGGACGATTCTATCATTTAAAAAGGTCAAAGGACATCATGTCGCTAGTTATGCTCTGCCAGTCTCTTCTAAAACCAAACCGCCAAAGCTGTAAAGGCTGGCATGATATTGCCATAATGCCATATACAGTACAGCTGTTATTGACAGATGGCACCGCAGTACCAAGTGAAAACTTTGCCCAAAGGTCAATGGTTTAATGGATTAACAAACAACAACGATATGCTTCCCAAGTGTTAATGACGAACGATTGATGGGATTATGCTTCTCACCATGAGAATCTCACTAGGACCCGGATGTTTGGGGGCCCCGTCTGTTTGGGGGGGCCCCGTCTGTCTGGGGGGGCCCTGTCTGTCTGGGGGGGGGCTCGTCGGTCTGGGGGGGCCCCCGTTTGGGTTTGACCGACAGAAAGTGGAACGTTCTTGACTTACCAAGCTAATGACCCAATCTGAATCCAAAAACTGAAAGGTCTTGAAACAAATAGCGACTGAAGATGGCTTCATTACATGCCTGGCAGAGCATCACCAACCAAAATAGATCTGATGATGTTAAATGGTTGCTGAGATCAGGCACCCATTGCATGAAAAGTATGTGTGAACAATTACTAAAGATTACCATTTTATTGTACATAGTATACTACAATCTGTAAAAATTTCTTTCCATTTAAAGTGGGGGGTACAAAATATATGGTAAATATCTAAAATGGTTCATCCAATATGGATGTAAATATCCATATATAAAGGATATCAAGATGACAGTATGCAATTAACTTCCCTTGTTATTGTATTCCAAAGTGCTGGAATAAAGAAAAAAAAGGTCCATGTCCAAATATTTGGGTTCACCGTAAAAGGACAGGGTGCGTGGCAGCAGTGACTTATAGAAAATAGTTAGCAATTCCATGACTGTACATCGATTGGCCAAAACATGTATGCAAATTAAAGGAGCTGTCATATTGGTCAGATGTTGCATTAAATCGTCATCTGTGTTGGGATGTCGCAGTGTGTTGATTTGACATTGTTTCTAAATGTCCTCAAAAGCGTCGACTTTGTTAAAATAGCTGATTGTCAGTCCTGTCAAGTCTTTGATCTCCGCTTGTTTTGAAGACAATATCCAGAAAACTTTATGTAAATGTCAGCAGATGGGCTTATTATGCAAATGAGTATTCACACACCTACACCAATTCATTACGAGGGGAACAAAGAGCATCGGCTGGACGGCCCCACACTCTGGTCTCTGCTCCTTTCAAGCAGTTCTAATGTGGAGGTTTGAATTTATTTACAGAAGGGCTTGGTTTTATTAGAACATGCAAATGACCGTGGGCTGTGAGAACAAGTGGTGTTACTCTACGCGATAAAGCCCACGTAGGGGTTAACATTTCTGGCAGGTTCGTCCAGCACAAGGATTCATTCGTTTGGAATATCGAACATTTCTGTGCACTTGTCCTGTATTAAGAGGCCTGGTCGCCTTATGTTCGATTATGTAATATGACATTATGCCAGCGTGTAGATTTAGGTACTTATAATTGCATGCATTTTTTGCTTTCAAGGTTGTACATTTACATTTGTGCTGGGCAGCACATGCTAGGACATATACCCAAACCATTAGTTAGCCTACGAACACACGTTAAGACCGGAACATGTCTAATATTGTGAGAGGCTTTTAATCATTGCACTGTACGCCTATTCACCCAGTTGTCTCTCATTTACTTTCTGCCCTGCTAGCCTCTCAAGCTAAGCAGGACATTATAGGAGAAGCACCCCGCTCCAGGGGACAGTCTGCCCACACATGGCTCTCACATTTACCTAGTCCCTGTCTGATGTGAAGATGGTGACAATTCAATAATTTTAGTATTGTCGATAAGCATATCAATACGCATTTGGAACATGGGCCAACTGGTATGCACTATCGACACTGCACAAATGCTCGGTGAAGACACGCACTACACAGATGCTCTGTGAAGACACGCACTGCACAAAACCAAACACAACTCACTGCCGCTCTACAGCAACACTGCATGAAGTTACGCAAAGCATTAACACATTACATTAGTCAGTCAGCAATTGTAAAATAATACATTGTTTTAACTGTGACTCATATGTGACCAGTATGAAACTGTGCAAATACATTCACTAGGTATATTAAACAATATCAAATTTAACACAAGGAATGATGGAAGAAAGACCACAAATCATAGCAGCAATGACAATGAGAACGACTGCTAACACATACAAAAATGTATGCCTCTACACTGTACACTTATATGAATAGAACATGAAGGCACACAGCGTAAATTACAAGCTATTATCCAACATGAACAAGCATTATAACCCAAGGCTTTAGGAGCCCTGGGATAGAGATTCTCTCAGAACGGCAAGTATGACCCATAGCAGAGAAGAGGCAACGCATGTATTTTCCCCACATAAAACCACAGACCAGAAGATATTCAAAGCAATGAATGACCAACCCACAGACCAGAAGATATTCAAAGCAATGAATGACCAACCCACAGACCAGAAGATATTCAAAGCAATGAATGACCAACCCACAGACCAGAAGATATTCAGTGAGAGTTGAGCAGCTAACATTTTCAGAGTGAGAGTCCCCTCTATCTCATTAAGTACGAGATGGGAAAGAGAAATGTATTCTTCTGAAACAGGGGTGGACCAAAACCCTAGGATATTTTTCTGCGACATTGGGATGAGTTATCACTATCTCAGATTGAACAAATTACAAATGTACAGTGCTTCAGAGGTTGGCCATAGGCAAAACAAATCATACATTCCGTGGGTCTGAATTTGAATAACACCACATATTCAATACTAATACTACAATACTAATTGATGAATCACATTAACACATACATTTAATGGAAGTAGGTTGACATAATTTCAATATAAGTACTCTAATAAAATCAGGAAAGCAATTTTTGGAAGGTAGTAAACCGACATATCAGACACATCTGATCACTAGCAAGCCGAAAGTGAGAAGGAACCTTAGAACTGTCGCCCTTCAAGAAACTGGCAACAGGCAGCCAAAAATACTGTGTAGGCAGCAATGTTAACGCCCATCTCCACCTGGAAATTCAGGAAATAAATAGGTTGAGCCGGTCCAAACAATATGTCCCTGGTCAATGGAAAATTCCCCTACACATGGCTGCTAGAAACGACAGGGAAAAGTGTCAACACTTATAGGAAACCTACTAGATCCATACCTGAGGAAACCACAGGACTGGACCAGGGCTCTATGGAGAAACAGCCACATGGAAGCCCTGTCTGAAATCGAGAATGCCTGTGAATAGCACCAGTCCAGCCACGCCTCCACCCCCCTGCCTGGTGTTAAGAAATCAGACAGTCGTCTAACTGAGCCCAACAGTGGAAGTCGGACGACCGGCTACGAAGGCCACAGAAGAACAACCCAACGACGACTCATGAAGGAACACCTTGGCGGGCCTAGGCATTTATAGCTCATAACCCGATCTGCCTGTAGTCACACTGATGATTTACTCACTTGTCGGCACTATAATCAAAGAGATGCAACAGCAAGGAAATCAACCATCTCCGCCTTACAGTCTCCGTTCATCAAACACCAGGTTTTAAAGGAACCGGGACCGCGAATCGCGTTGGTAATAGCCATTCACAGTCAAACCCCATTAAGTCAAGTAAAATATCGGCGCGTGATTTGCTTTGATCGGTGGACATAAAATGGTGTCCCCACTTGTCCTCATTCTGCGCCGAACTGCAGAAAGAGAAGGCTGTTATCAATTGAGAAGCTCCAAGAGGCAATCTAAAGTTGCGACATAGATCTCTTTGGGTGGTTCCGCCGGGCACACGTACCTCGTAATGTACTTCCATCTGGTTTGATTTTCCCAAGCTTGTATAAAGTTAGGCTCTAACACATAGCAAATTACAAGGTGAGTAGTCTGCAATTTGTATTGTCTGTGTGTGTGTGTGTGTGTGTGTGTGTTTGTTTTTGTTTGTGTATACGTGTGTCTGGGGGAACGGGGGCGGGGGGGTTGTTTATGGATTCCCAATTCAGTTTAAAAGTTTGAAGTAAACACACCGCTATTGTACAAAAGTCGAATTCAACCCAAGACCATATTTACTGTTGTTATTTCAGTTGAAGGTATGGATTTTACCCATTCACAGCAGGAAATCAAGAACCATTGTGCAAAGAATCGCAGACCAAAAACCGCTGAAGAAACCAAAACGTTTAAGAAATTACATGTTAATTAGCCCTGGCCTCCATGTCGTGAGTCAAAAAAAAATGTGTCTCTATTCTTTGTGTTCAAGCAAAGCAAGAACATACCAACAAAAGAGCCTCCTTTACAAATCCTTATTTCTTGCATATTGTCCCCCAAAAATGGTGTGATTTTGACCACATTCTCCAGTCTACATCATAGATAAAATAAGACATATGATATTTTGGGACAGTTATGTCGTGAATAAAGTAAGAAAATATTTTTTTTTACTCTACTGATATAAGCTGGTTTCTGTTTAAAAATTCAGAGAACAGAGTTTTAAAGATGTGACTGAAATATGATGTTGTCCAGAGACAGGACTGGAGTAAGAAACACTGGCCTGTGTGTCTGTCTAGATAGATACACATTGGCAAGAACAGCGGAATAACCTGCAACGGTGGCACACCCGACTGATGCATATTTGATCTAAAAAACAAGACAACTTATTTCAACAAGGCGGTCGACTCACAAAGAAACATCGGGCTTTGAAAGAAACTTTGGATGTCGGCCAACGTTCCCCAAGTGAAGTTTCCTTTGACTTTCATCTTAGCAGGAAGACACTGAGGGGTGAATAAATGGCCTTACGTCTTTGTCTAACAGGTGTCTGGTGTCTGGTGTGGGTCTAGGTTCGTGCCCGCCGGTTCTGCACCGCGGTGCCATTGTGACCTCCTTCTGGAGAACGAGAGGCACCCAGACCCAAGATGAACCAGCCAGGTGCCAAACACACACCCAGCTGTCTTGAATAAAACATCTGACACACTGACTTTCTGACTGATGGCGGGACATGAGGATGCCCCTTTGGGAACGACAGAACTGGGTCAGCTACGTCCTTCCACTCACCTCATTAAACTGACCGTTTTTTAGGCTGTAGCTGCTGATGCTGTGGGCAATGGTCCACGTGCAATAATTCGGCCCTAAATAAACAAATCTCTGACTGAAAAAATATAGTGCATTTATAAATACATGCTGTGTTTTATTGTAAAGGAAAAGACTGCATGTCGCCATATAAGATTTTGAACTAAAGATGTCCTTAATGCGAACAACAGGTACGTGTTTTCTTATTGGTCCAGTATCCCAAGTGTTCAGCAAGTATGGTTTGTATGTGCGACAATAAGGGCTATTTTAAACTGGTTAGCTAGCTATTTTTGCCATGCGTGTGAAATGAGACAACACTAACAGGATTCGTCATAGAAATCTGAAGCCTACTTCTTCCAAGGACCACTGGGTCGAGATGCTTTCGTTCAATAGTCCGATCAAAACCTAGAAAAAACATGTGTGGTTTCCCTCGTCTCTGACGCAATTTTCAAACAATTTCACAACAAAACAAGACACATTTTTCAAAACTTTCGCCCTCACATAAGCGTCACCAAGGTGGACCTGTGATTAAAATGCACTACACATATGTCATATTGAAATGGAGACATACACCTTGCTAGTCATCTAGCTCTTCAAATTTTGTTGTGTTGGTGTTGTTTTTCATAGTTAGGGAGAACAATATTAGCAAAAGCTTGCAAAAAGCTTTTGCTTTATTCTAGCTAGCAGTTCCCTGTGAGATTGCATTTCAGGTGAGTGGAACCACTCGAAAACATAATATACGCATTAAGGAAATACTTCACATGTCACATCCTGGAGCTGATTATTATTCTATGTGATGCTGGAAATAGTCCAGTCATTAGGTCCACCTCGGTGACACCTCCTCACTGTCGGCACAGCTCCCTACACTGTGTCAGAAAGCCAGGGAGAGATGGAGGATGAGGTGTGAAAGTAACAGCTGGGACTCTCTCGTACTATAGGGCACGACACCAGGCTAGCCAATCAGAACAGGGACGAGGTCCAAGATGCCACCTGGAGAGTACAGGGATATTGGGAGAACACCCTGGCACTAGAGTTGTTATCCGGGAGGCGTAAACAAACCATTACAGAGATCAACTACAATCATCAACCCGGCACTAGCCAACACTCCTGACCAATTAATAGACATTCAAACTAAAAGCAAATACATTCTAAGCTTCTTGTTTAGATTTAGAAAGATGAGATTATTTTGAGATGGAAATTAATAGATGTTGGGTAAATTCATTTTTTTGAGCCCGTCCTGGCACAATATCACCATATTGCTTATTTAGCACCATGTGACAGATCGGTGAGGATTGCTGGCAACGACTCAATGTTTCAACCACTAGTTCACTGGCTGTATTTATAGCACTGGCCTCTAAAACCCCTGCAGTCGTCAAATCCCATTTGAAATAGCACCATACAACAAACCGAGCTTAACAATTGAGTTAAATAACGTTGAGTAAATCAAAGGGATTTGCTAAACCGATACACCAGAGGTGTTAAGAGGGAATTAGCGAGATTCCAAATGCTCTGTAATTGAACAGACCCGCGATTAACCTTTTGGAGGTTTTCCGTAGTTAGCCATCCTGTACTACTACCGTGACAACTACTAATCCTCATAATCGTTATAATTCATTTAATTTGTAATGTGATGCTGACAAACACAAAAAAATCACAATCCAAAACACAGAATAATGTAAGCAAATAGAAACACAATGGATGTACCAGTTTCACAATAACACAGTTGTAAAATACTCTGGTTCATTATAAGCTTTCCTGAACAACTGTCTTTAACCTAACTTTAAAATGTGGCAGTCTTATGAAAAGACATCCGGATCAGATTGAAAGACACACATTCCAAGCAAAGTCATGGTTCTAAATGAAGAAATTAGACTTCAGTTCCACCCTGGGGCCAACATTCTCAGTGCATTACAAACTGAAGGAATGTGTCAAGTCAAAGGATATCAAAGGACTTTTGCTAAACCTTACCCAAACCGGGCAAAAAAATATACATTTCCATCTAAGAGCAACTGAAAGAACCAGGAAATGAATGGTGTGGTAACCGAAACAGGACAACGTCATTCTTGAGTCCAACAGTGCTGCGCTTAAATTCTCATTTAAAATCAGCAGCTAAAATTTCCCTCTTGGCAAAGTATGCAAGATAAGAACAGAGGGAAAATAGTGAGTGGAAAGAAAATGTAAACAGAGTCATTAAGAATGATGTTACCTGTTGAATGAGATGGGGTTTGTTGAGTGTGTTTAATGTTCCAAGTGTGACATCGTTTTCGCTCACGCCACCTAGAAACGGTTTAATCAAAAGTCACCGCTTTGCAAGAGTGTACAACAGGAGATACTGTGTGACACATTTAGTGAGACTTGAGTTTAGTATGTCCAAACACAGTTCTTCTCAACACAGTTTGCCTTAACTAATATTTCTTAGGCACTAAAAAAATCCCTTTTTTTATAACTTTCATTTATTTAGTAGGTCTTAATTATTTGTAGTCAGCATCACTGAAATTGAGAATTCACACACACACACAACTCTTCATGGTCTTCCTCTTTCCCAGACTCAAGGTCCAATAATATACATTTGAATATTGACATATGAACAGCTGTAAATGGCATTACGTCAACAAAGTCAGTTGTGTCAAAAAGTCAGCGGTTATGAAAAAGGTCAGTTGCCCCCATACTGTTGACGAGACTTGGTTCATCAATGAGGACTGTTACATTTCAGGTTGCAGCACTACCTAGTGGCAGAGACACCACACTGCAGCCATAAATAGGCAAATAAAACAGGTTCAAAACAGATTCAATCATTTTAAGAGTGGGTCGAATGTGCAAATGCAGGTTTGTAAGTTTCCAAACAACCATAGCAGCTATGGCCCATCCACGTTTAGACCACATGACCACATGGTCACGTGGTCACGAGTGCCGGTACCTCAGCCGACTGGAGGGTTTTAGTAGGGTTGGGTGGGAAGGCTGAGCTGTCAGGTTAGTGATTGAAGCGCCATGTAATCTGTGAGTGGGCCCTGAGGGTTGTAGAGGCACAGAAAGACTGGCCTGTGTGAGAACTCTGACATTGAGTCTGTCCTTGCCGTCTGCTAAATAGAAAAACAACCGAGTGGCTACTAGCTGTGCACGGTTCACACATTGTGTATTTTTATGATCCCAGTTAAGCCAGGTTATGCTACAGGGCAAATTAAATGCCCAGCACAATGTTTAGCATTCAATATGCATATCATAGCATCCTCTATTGCCTATGAATTATGTTCGTTCTCTTACAGATGCAGTCTGGGATGTTGGCAGTAACAACACATTTTTAAGCCTCTCATTTTAGTCTGTTAAGTGTTGTTTATCTGTGCATAATTTACGAGTAGAATCACTAAACACACACAGGTGCGGCTCGACTGTGCCACATATCGCACATGACAACAGACAAATATCCCAAAATGCTAAAAGGTTTCACTCTGACACTGTGTTCTAAGCAATGTAAAATTTGGTAGTAAAATGGGGGCAAACACACTGATGGGGCAAAAGCATTAGGCCCAATTCACAGATCTAGTGAATTGCGTTGATCATGCCCTAACGAGGGTGCACGGCAAGGTCTGGGTAGATTAGATGGTTAACATGTTAGGTGCCAGAGGAATGGGCAGGAGTAAAGACCTGAGTGACTGTGACATGGGCCTAATTGTCATTGCCAGACCACGGGGTCACAGCATCTCTGAGATGAATGCAAACCCGTCTGGTACAAACCGACAGAAGGTCAACGACGGCACAAGTCACAGGAAATGTTAATGCCGTAACGGGGGGGGGGGTGTGTGTGTGACAACACACAGTGTATCGCACCCCGCTGAGTGTGGGACTGCAAATGATGACCCCTGATGACCCCTGTCTATCGACGAAGCGCCTACAATGGCGCAGGGGAAGAAGGTCGGCTGGTTCGATGAGTCACGTTTTACACAAGCACACATTCATTGATTAGACACAACTTAGCTTTATAAAAGGATCTAGTATTTCTTCAGCAAATCCAGCTGTTACGCATTAGTAACAAAAACTCAAGGCTACCACTTGTCAGTAAAGCAATATTACATCATTAATTATTGTGGTTGTTAAAGTTAGGCAAGTTGCCTTGGCTACTGCATCTTTCTCTCTTTGCACACCACACCACACCACACCACACCACACCACACCACCACCACACCACCACCACACCACCACCACCACCACCACCACCACACCACCACCACACCACCACCACACCACCACACCACCACCACACACCACCACACACACCACCACACACACCACCACACACACACACACACACACACACACACACACACACACACACACACACACACAGATTTAAAACGTAGATTTTAAAATCAAATGCATTTCCAAATCACAGATAACCCAACAGAAAATGTATAATACTGTGTATGTACAGGCTAGTAATATATGGCTAGTAAATAGATAGCGCAGTGCTATTTACAGGCT
Source organism: Dallia pectoralis (assembly GCA_029465975.1). Classification (NCBI taxonomy): domain Eukaryota; kingdom Metazoa; phylum Chordata; class Actinopteri; order Esociformes; family Umbridae; genus Dallia; species Dallia pectoralis. The sequence goes on from CM055736.1 coordinate 11,981,340, forward strand.
AGTAAATAGATAGCGCAGTGCTATTTACAGGCTAGCTACAAACACTTCAGTTGATGTTTCAGTTACTGGTAACTGGTAAACGGAAGCAAATTAATACATATATTATATATTGACGAGAAACCAATTTGCACATCCAACTTATCAGTTGCATGATACAAAACATATCTTGGAGAGTGTTTGCTCTGGCATGCTCTACAGACAACACGAAAAACTGAAATGTATTGTCTTGTCTGTTTTTGTGCATCTGAATAAATCAACAAGGGTTCTAGCCCATCAATGCGGTCCTTTGTGTACGAGTCATTTGCTTGTGGTTGCGCTAGGTATCTGGGTATAGCTAGGTGCCCGGCTTAGCCGGGGAGTCATATGAGACCCGCTGAGATCACATCATCCATTTAAACACCTTTCCTCCCCCTGGCGTGGAGGCACACTATCATTCCCGTTTCACTGGCCATTACAGCCAATCAGACCTTAAGCCGTGAGGAAATTGCACACCCAATTTACACCTACAACTGTTTGCCATTGACGGCTTCCTCGCTTTTGTAGTGGTGGAACAATGGCGAAAACCTTGGGATGGGGTCTCCTATATACGCTGGGTAAACGACTATTTGTTGAAATTGCCATGGTGTTGTTGTTGGAGACAGAGTGATGCTGGCGGAGGTTTCTCCGAGTTTGATATACCTTCATTTCAGAAGGGACACATGCTACGGGCAGCCGTAGGAGGGAGTGCTATTTTTGCCTCAGATCTCATCTTCGTTCTTTTTTTTCTCCTCAAGGTTATTCGTCTAGCTGTAGGGCGGAATCAAAATCAATGGCTAAAGCCGAAGTTAAACCTAGCCTGGGAATCTATCCCGGTGGATATGGGATGTCAGGGACCGCCATGTCTCATTATATATTCAAGGCCAATCTGTGGAGGGGAATGACGGCTGGGTGTCGAGGTAATGAGCTAATTTGTGAGATAAGAGGAAATCTCAGAATATTCTCAGAGATGTCACCACTGGCAACTATAAGTTTACCCGGTACGGACTAGAGTAGGGTTATCGTTATTTAAATGACAATTTCAACAACATGGAATTTCATCATGTCACTCGCTAGCTGCCGAGTGAAATAAAAATGGCAAATTATGAAAATAATCTTACATGTATTCCCAATTTTCTACACTACAGTTATTCAACAACTAGCTTTAAAATGTGTGATCCAAGCTATTAAATAAATGACACCTGGGGCTAAGGTTAGGAGAGTATTGGCATTTGCTAAACACAGAGCTAGTACGACAGTATTAAACATATAAACATATACCCAACTCATCGCCCAATATCCTATGGCGCCCTCTTAACGCTGTGGTAATGAGCGTTGCTTTCTGACTAGGTAGACATTTCAGGGACTCCGCTCTCTGCCTGACTCTCCCTCTTGTGAATCTTCCTTCCCATAGGGGAACCCGAGATTTGTCAGGCTGTTCCATCTGAGGGAGGCGGGAGTCACCAAACAAACTAGACTTTGTTGTCTCTCCTGTTTCCGTTCCCGAGCAAAGCAAAGGCAGTGGGTTATTTTGATGTGTTATTATTCCAGCAATTGACTCAAGCTGCGCTCGCCAGGCAATGTTGTCTTCCAGTGGCATGCGAGAAAATAGAAGAGCCATGACTGAGGGTGAAATGTGTAAGGCTTTTGGACAGTGGCCAAAACGCAAAGTGTGGCACCCTGGAAGACAATGGACCGCAAGGAAAGGAACAAATCTCACCGGTTAGGTGGAGAACTGGACCGCGACACACCGGCATGCTACGCCAAACTGTCTGTTCATCTACAGTGCTCATGGGGGCAGGAAGAGGGAGACGTGAGCGAGCGAGGGAGGGAGAGGAGGCATGACAACCCGCGGCAGGCAGGAGAATTGGTTGCCATGGCGACAAACAAGGATGTTTGCATCAGAGGCTAATCTCGGCTGGCGGCCGCGACAGGCGCCAACACACCTTCCGCTGGCAGTAGTGGAGGATCACCGGAGCACAACAATCGCTGGTCATTCCAGAGAGCGAGGAAAAGCCGGTCGGGAACGAGTATCCCTTTCTCTTATCACGGTGTCATTCAGACCCAATCGGAGAGCCATAATCAGCTCTAATGTCTACTACAGCACACAATCATCCGCGTAACATCTCACCGTTTACTACACATTACAGCCGCACTGGCTGTGCCTTTACAATAAAATGAGAACCAGCTCGATTTCACTCATCATTAGAAGATGATCAACGACGTACAACGACGACTTCGGCCGACAGCAAAGACATCGAACGTATCAATCCAGTGTATTTTACAGACGTTAAATTGACCTTTCTAAATTAATTTTAACATAATAGGACTGATATATGCGGACACAAGAAAAAGCCTGAAACGTCATTCATTTCAACTGGACTAATACATTTTCTGAGCATGTCCAGTCGAACACAGCTGGAGGTCTGACACGGATGCCATATGACATTGATTATAATTGCATTTCAGTCTTGGTGGTGGTGGCACCCTGTCTGGTCCACAGTGTCACCGTGCGTCTCTGTGTCTGGTCCTTTAATGACTCATACATCTTCTGAGGGCACTTTGTGTCATCGTGCAATGGTTTAAAGGCTGCACCTGGAAGAGGTTTCTCTTATTTTGAAGCGGTCACGCTGGCCCTGTTTGAGGGATTTCAACAGAAGGACATGAGATGAGTAGCTGGATGTGCTTTTATAGAAACGTTCCGTTTCATCTATTTGTCGCGTGGTTATTCTACACCGACGAGGCTGTGGCTTTGTCCAAACACAATATATACTATAAGGAAGGTATTCAGTCTCGAGGGCATGTCTTTTCAAACTTTATTCCACTTTAATTCTAATGCGTCACACAACGCATGAAATTAGAGATACCATACCGGACACAGTCTTTTCTTATCAACTGATGCTAACTGATATTAGCATGATTACCTCAGAGGCTTTTTGGGAGGCCATCACTCTCTTACCATTCCTTCAGTGTCTGAAACAGGGTAGAGTGGTGGGGCAGCGACATGTTAGAAAATCCTTGAGAGGAGAAGCCAGGGGCGGATTTATATGTTTATATATATATTATTACATTCATAAAACATTGCAAAACATTCCCAAAGCTGACCTTTCTCCCTCTGGTTGCCCTATAGAAAATATGAATTTGCTCTAAATTTTGACCGTTGGGCATTTTCTTCCAATAAGCAGGCTGGGGGCCCGGCGAGGATGAAGACGAGGATTTACTGGGTAAGGATGGATTTTTCCATTTTATTTCAAATTCCTGATGTGGCCCCTGAGCTGAAGAGTTTGCCCTCCCCTGGAATATGGCATATGATATCTTTTTGTATATACGTTATGATGAGAATACATCAATCAATTATATTAAAAAGGATTAGTATTTTTTTAAATCCTAGTGTAAAGTTGCTCCTAAATCATCAGATGTGGAATAGCAGGTGTCAGAGCCAGGGGCTCACAGCGCTGTGCAGTGTGTTGAGCTGCAGGCAGAATACACTCACAATGGGAACAATTGTGGACAAGACTGGTTTAGAGTCGCAAGACCCTGTCTATAAAAATATACAGTCCCTGACAAAAGTCTTGTCGCTTATCTATTTTCTAGAAACACCTGCTATTAACCAGACTTTTAATTAATCAATTGGTGTTAGAAATAGCTCATATGAAAAGCTAAAACCTTCCCAAATGATGTTTAATGCACAGAAATGAATTAGTTTCACTGAAAAAAATATGTATCATTTAATCAAGACAGAAAGGTCAAATTTTGGCAAGACAAAAGTTTTGTCGCCTATACAGAAATTGAACACATTTACTGCAAATACAAAAATATGTCAGCAAATTAAGTAGTGGTGCTGTGAGGTCCAAATTGAATATCTTGTATGACTTCCATGAGCTTGAAGGACTGCATCCATGCGGTTTGGCAAGGATTCATACAATTTATTGATGAAGTCATCAGGAATAGCAAAGAAAGCAGTCTTGCATGCCTCCCAGAGTTCATCAATATACTTTGGTTTCGTCTTCCATGCTTCCTCTTTCATCCTACCCCACATATGCTCAATGATGTTTATGTCTGGTGACTGGGCTGGCCAATCCTGAAGCATCTTGATCTTCTTCACCTTGAGGAACTTTGATGTGGAGATGGAAGTATGTGATGGTGCAACATCCTGCTGCAGAATTTGTCCTATTTTATGGATGGGAATATAAGAGGTAGCTAAGATTTCTTGGTATTTTAGACTATTGATGTTGCCTTCCACCCTGCAGATCTCTTGCACACCCCCATACTGGAAGTAACCCCAGACCATTTTTCCGCCACCAAAATTGTTTTCTGGGTGAATCTCGGATCCATGCGGGCTCCAGTAGGTGTCCTGCAATATTTGCGGTGACTGTGGTGTAATTCAACAGAAGATTCATCTGAAAAATCCACCTTCTTCCACTTTTCCAGCGTTTATCCTTTAGGAGGCTGTGGGCCTTGGAAATGCAACACGGTTTTTCAATTGTCTTTTGTTTAGGGCTGGCTTCTGGGCACTGATTCGACCATGGAGGCCATTTTGAGACAGAATCCGACAAACTGTTCTGGTTGAAACAGGGACTTCAGGTGACCAGGTCTCGTGGAGCTCTGCTGCAGTGGAAAATGGGCTGGCCTTGGATTTTCGAGCCAACAAACGATCCTCTCCAGCAGTTGTCTTGAGGGGTCTGCCTGACCTGGGCTTGTCAAAAACGTCTCCAGTGTCTTCAGATGTTTTTTTTATCCTCTGTACTTGACGCTGAGACACATTGAAGGTGTCTGCCACATCAGCAGTGGATCTGGTCTTCAGCCTCTTGATAATCAAAACTTTAGTCTCAGGGTGAATCTTAGGCATTTTTGCATAGGTCTAGTTGCAGTTGATGTGAAGGTCTAGTGTACTGGGGTTGTTTTTATACACACCTGAGACCTAATTGATCCATTATTAGTCACAGGTGAAGCTCATATGACAAGGCGACAACACTTATGTCTTTGCAAAAATTGACTCAATGGGCTTTACCAAGCTGTGAATATTAGAATACTTTGACAGTTTAATTTTGCACTGAAACATTATTACAAAAGCTGTTGGGATTAAGATGAGCCATTTCTTGTAAAAACATCTTGATTAGAAATATATTTCAGCGGCACTTCAGGTCAATTTGTACACAAGCGACAAGACTTTTGTCAGGGACTGTATATCTGTGTTGTGATGTATCTATGGACCTTTGTGTCTTGAATAAAGTTGATATATTATCAACTTCCAAACACCTGCAATGCATTAAAGTGCTCTTCTGTGCCATCCAAACTCTAGAAACAAAGACGTCTTTGATTGGTTGACAGAAACTCTAGTCCGGACATTCATTTGGACCTTAGATTTAGATGCTACAATGAACTGCCCATTTAGGGTATTTTTTATTGGAATCTCTCGTGAACATAAAGTCCCCAAAAAACACCGTCCAACATGGACATCCACAACGTACCGTCCAACATGGACATCCACAACGTACCGTCCAACATGGACATCCACAACGTACCGTCCAACATGGACATCCACACCGTACCGTCCAACATGGACATCCACACCGTACCGTCCAACATGGACATCCACACCGTACCGTCCAACATGGACATCCACACCGTACCGTCCAACATGGACATCCACACCGTACCGTCCAACATGGACATCCACACCGTACCGTCCAACATGGACATCCACAACGTACCGTCCAACATGGACATCCACAACGTACCGTCCACCATGGACATCGACAACGTACCGTCCAACATGGACATCCACACCGTACCGTCCAACATGGACATCCACAACGTACCGTCCAACATGGACATCCACACCGTACCGTCCAACATGGACTTCCATATTTCATTTTAATGTATGACCTTGGCCTTTGTAATATTTGCACGTATCTTATATAGTGGCTGATAAACACAATAGTGTGTTTAGTAGTGAGTGTATTCTAGGTCGCCCCCTTTCTCCCAACTGTTTTTCACTCCATTGGTGTGGCTCCAATTTAGACAGTGCACTTCTACAGGCCTCATTAAACAAACCCTTTCCAGCTCCACCACTGTCATTGGGAGCACAGGACAAACTGCAAATGTAATTACACCTGACTTAAAATGGAACATCAGTAGTGCCAGTGACGGCATAATCAGGATATGTTACTGGCTATCAACCCATCAAAAGAACACTGTGTAGTTCTTTATCTGTGCAGGTCTAACAGAGATCAAAAAGTTCCCTGGTAAACACTAAGCCTGGTGTCAGGAGCGAGGCTTCCATATTTTAATTAGGGCATGTGAGCCGGCCCAGGAAGAAAACAATACCACAGAAGAACAGAAATAACCATAACAAACATAACAAAAAAAGACTAAAGTATTGAGTTTCAAGGTGCCAAAAGCTATCCCAAACCATAGAACACTCAAAAAATTAAAATGTAAACAGAAGTCTAAAATCGCAATGAGCACTTAACAATTATCTTTTAACGTTAAGGTGCAATATTAAAGAATACGTAAGAGTTCCCTTATCAAGTGTAGTAAAATGGTGCAAAGTCTTAAATATAAACATAGAGAAACCTGAGAAGAACTATTTTCTTGGTGGGGACGACGGTCTTGCATAATTTGCAGACGACATTGGTCTGACTACGGTCAGACTTATTAAATCCAAATAACTGCCACACTGGCGAGCTGACTTTAACTGTTTAATCAACAACTTCCTCGATCGCTGCGGGCCTCATTTTGGATTTATCACTCCACGCCAGTTGAGTTATTGAAGAATCCAACACAAGAAAACGTTATGGCGCAACCAAACATGATACTGTTACATGATTGGCTGTTAGCGTGTCACTCCCTACGTTGCTAGGTTACCAGAAAGTGAGTGCCTTTGTTCATGCAACCAAACCTGCTTCGCAAGCTCTGGTTTCTTCCGACAAAGAAAAATAATTTTTCATTGATATTGATTACGTGTCTATCGCGATTCGCGATACATATCGTTATTGTTTTATCGCCCAGCCCTAAGCGCACATGGTTGTTGTTTAAAATTGCCTGTTAAATGATCACAGATTCGTTCCAGGGCCACGATCTGATAGACGAGATAACCCAGGGACTAAACCTGACTAGAATTCAGAAGATACAAAAAACGTGGAGAAGTGTCCTCATGTGACCTGTGTGGAGGCAATCACCCCAGCCTCCCTGAGCCATGTTCTCCTTATGAATTAGAATTGCCATAAATGCAACCACATGCAATTCCAATTAGGTGATGAAACCGACGAAAATATAACGGAAGCCTAACAATAAAAGGCTCGTTTGACTCGGTGCATGAGAGCATTCAGAACGACTAGAATTCTGCTGTCTGTCCACTGGTGCACAAGACATTATATCTGTCCACTGTAAATCTGGCATGCTACAATACAGGCCCCTGGGGGACTCCGGCACTCTGCACACGCTATCTAAATCTGACCTATGCAGAATGACTTCCAAATCAAACCGGTTTTGTCCTTCTAGTCTTTGTCACAGCTTTGTTGGTTAAAGATATACCTTAAAAAAAATGATTAATTGCATTTTGTATAGTTGGCTATAAGATGCACGCTGGTTAATCAACCTTAAATGACTTTGCAGTTTTCAGACAGAGCAACATGGGACACTCATCCGGACCATCTAGACAGACGGATGTTTCTGAGGCGACCGTGAAGTTGCCTTTGACATGGCCAACCGAATCAGCAACAGAGAGTGAAAAGTGCGAGGGACATAAGGTCTTGAAATTGAACGCATTTATCATCTCACAACATAGACACAGAGGCCAGTTCGGGTGTGTCACCGATCCTTTCGTAGGATCCTGACGCCAAACATCTGCACCAGGTGAGATGGATGTGGTGTTTCTAGCCGTCTGTTCGGGTTGAGCGTTTAGCCGACCTCCCCCTTAATCCCTCTCGTTTCCTCTCGGCTCCTGCACCACCTCAATCCTCAGGCCTGATTATCAGCGTCAATCGCCTCAACAGTAAGATCCGAAAACGAATGCAAAGCCACCCTGTCAGCTGCCCTTTATCGCCCAGAACCCTTGGGTTTTCAAAAGGCTAAGCAGGAAATCTGGGCTGAGACTAAAGGTTAAGATTGTTTGCACATCAGACTTTGGGGCACGGCCGGCCAGACCTTTCCCATTAATGACTGTTTAATACGGATGATAAAACACGTTTCTACCTCAGGCGACGGTGGGTTCTTTATTAGTTTAGGGCCTAAATGAGCCTCCTCGTGGCTCTCGCATTTCCACTCGCAAAACAAGGTTTCTGTTCCGTATGCTGCAATTGTTTGGATCTCTGTGGCCATATTGGACAGACAACACGTGACACAAGTTTACTAATGCATTTTCACAGTAATGGAAGCACGTCAATGACAAAACATTTTGGTATTATTTTCTTGCTTATAAAAATGCCCAAGACTGGAAAAAGAGCAACGGACACATGCAACTTGATTGGAGCCAAGCTCCTCCTACGACAGGACAATGACCCAAAGGACTCACTGTTCAAACAAACCTACCACTACTACAAAATGATAGACTGATCATGTCTTTGTCAGTGGGAACATGTAGAAAATCAGCAGGGGATCAAAAACGTTCTTCATTCACTGTATATGTTCATAGAAAATTAGGAAATATTATAGTGACCCCAAACTATTGAACATTAGTCGTCCACACAACCAGATAAAATTCAACCGTACGTTCACATGCGGTTATTTATGGAAAAGTAAATCCCACTAGAAGAGGGCCTGCTGTATCTCAATATGACCTTTAAGAAGCATTATCTGTCGGTTACATTTAAGCCATTACACCAACACAGTGCACGTAGCATTTATCAGTCAGAGCCCAGACCCGTCTCACGTACTGAAGTCAGATTCAGTTAGAGGTTAGAAAAAGAAGCTGCTGCAGAAACACCCCAAGTTAGTAAATAAAAAAACAACGCACCATCGGAGAAGAAATGAGTTGGAGGTCATTTCGATTTCGGGGAGGGATTGGGAGATACAGAGGGGGTTGCATCCCTCGCCGCTATCACCTGGCAACAGTTTGACTGGCTAAGGTATTCAGAGCGAGTGTGAAAGGCTGGGCTGATAGGCTGCGTTTTATGAGCCCAAGGCAACAGCTTGGCAATCCCTCAATTTACTGGCTCTCTGGTGGACTCTCATGGCAACCGGTAGATCCGTGCAACCTGAGATATGAGGTAATTCCCGGGGTAACGGTGTGCCCAGCCAACGCTTTGTTTGTCAGAGAGAGAGCAACATGGTATTAGCTGGGGATGTGACGTTTACCACGGGGCCCTGGGAGGTGTCGGGCAAATACAGGACGTGCTCGCTGTGGCAAACAAGTGTTTGAGTGGACGTGACAGTGGAGGTTTGTATGAGTCGGACAGCTCGTATTGGCTGGAATGGGATGAATTGAATGATGTCAGAATAATGGAACTTGTGTGTTTGATGGTTTTCCCAAAATCACCAACGACCAATTTGGGTTGTGTTCTCACCTTAACTACTTGACGGAGTTGATTTTTAAATCCGGTCAAAGGCAGACCGTTCTGCTAAGAAAACAGTGAATTTTCAGGTAGTTTGTATCCTACTCCTGGTATGACACTAAAAACAGGCAACTGTCAAAACCATTGTCCGCTCCATAGTATTCCATCAGTAAACATGGGCCACAAAATCTATAGAAAGTTTCAGGATTGATAGTGATAGTCTGGCTTCATTATGCAACTGGAATTACAGCTAATATTTTAATCAATAGTGCGCGCAGATCCCCAATGACAAAGTCATGCCAAAGATAAACCCATCATGTGAAGGATACGGGGAGAGAAGATGGAAGGCAAGCCACAGCCAGGACCCTATCTGATGAAGAGGAGCGGGATTCGCTTCCTCAGGATGAACGCAGCTCCTCATCTTCCTCCCCCTCCCGTTCGCTCGTCATCCATACACCCACCCACCCACACGCACACGCGCACACACACACACACACACACACACACACACACACACACACACACACTGTGCTGTCCGTTTTGTGCGTCCTGCTACTAAGCCACCTGTCTATATCATCTTATCTCAAGCTGAACACACTGCCATCTCCTAACCACCACAGTAGCACTACTCCCTCTGGTGCACAAATACACAGAAACGTGTACCACACTAAAGAGACCGGGCATCGTAGACTTCCCCTGTCCTCCATTACTCATCTCCATATCAATCGGACAACAATCACGCGGACCCAAACAAACAAAGCCGCTCCATGTCCCCCCAACACCCCCACCCCACCCTCACTCTCATCACGCTCTAACTTTTTGGGGATACACCAGACAGGCTCTCATCCTACCTGGCTCGGCACACCGTCAGCTCCCGATCTGTCCACCCGGATATGGAGAAGATCTCATCTGGGAGGATACGAGGAAGTCTCTGGGAGAGGGAGAGAGGGAGAGAGGGAGAGAGAGGAGGAGTCTCAGTCAGTAGGAGAGGTGGACGAGAGAATGTGTCTGGCTAGTGGTAATACTGATGCTGTTACTGTCTGTAGCCTTTATTGTGTGGCCAGCCTTGTGGGAGCCATGCTGTATTAGCCCTGTGTAGGAAACCACACAGCAGATGCACTGAGCGATGAGCTGACAGGGAGGGTGTGAGAGAGGAGGGATGGAGGGAGAGAGGGAGGGAGAGAGTGAGAGGGAGGGAGAGAAATCAGGGAGGGAGTGGGAAAGAGAGAGACAATGGGAGGGAGGCGATCGAGAGAATGGGGAGGGACTCTGGGCTGTTTAAGAGAGCAGTCGTCACCCGGCAGTTTCTTCGGAATCCCTCCAGTGAGAGTGGAACTACATCACAGAGACCTTGGCTCTGATTGGCTGAGGTGGGGGAAGATGCCAGGGATGCGGGAGTCTGTCATATTCTGGTCTGACATCAGTAAACAAAAATGACCCTTCAAAACACATTAAAATCACCCCCCGCACTCCCCTCGGTGTCTAAATCCAATACCACATGGTAACCAATGACACACAAGGACACACCCACACATTCTCCCTATGGGGTACGTGTGCCCGTCTGCGTATCTCCGTGCCCTTCTGCGTATCTCCGTGCCCGTCTGCGTATCTCCGTGCCCGTCTGCGTATCTCCGTGCCCGTCTGCGTTTCCCTCTGCTCCGTTCCCGACTGACTAGAGGTGCCTTGGGTATACACAACTCAATAAATGAGAATTGTTTTGCTTGTAATCATTTACATCTCGCTGGCTGCCACCACAATCATTAATAATGTAGCCTGCAAACAGGTTACAGGTTTACTGTTGATTATGTAACATTGATTTTAATAAATGTACATTACACTGGGTTATTGTTGATCATGTAACATTTGTTTTATTTAGTTTGCATCACACTGGGTTTTTTATACTGTCATTAGTTGTAGACACATTACATGGTTGTGTCTATCTAGTCACTAAGTAAATACCAATTATTGACGAGTCTCTATTTTAAGCAAGTGAAATGTAGTGTTTTAACATTTCTGTGGGCTCACAGTATAGTTCACTTTATTTGACAGCAACAGTGTTTTACATTTTGCTAGAATGTGATGTTTTTGCAGTTTGCACTAATTGGGAGGACGTTCATTACTGTGAGGTATAACATTTTCTGTATTCGTTTCACAAAGCCTGTGCAATAAGAGGCAAGCTCTGTCATTATGATTCAGCAACAGACAAGCGATTCCTTTCTTTAGTGCCTCAATATACGGTCTGTACTGAATGTTCATGTTACAAGGCAAAATATCTTAATACAAACAGTTTAATAATGACTTTAATAAGTAATGCATTCTTGGTGTTTTTTCGTCATATTCCAATAGCTGTTTGCTATATCACATGCGTTTAATTCTTATATTTAGATATGCAGTGTTCTAAGCAGCCTGGATGGAACACAGCAGGTGATATAACACTCAATATAATCATGAGAAACTTGAAACTTGGTCTTTAGCTCAGAGCATCTCTGGGTTGAGGCACGTCTGTGTACAGGGCAAGCCCCAGCATGCGCGCACACACACACACACACACACACACACACACACGACCGACCAGAGCCTGGCCATGAACGAGACATGATTTCCCCGGAGAAGGCGGGGGGGGCTCTGCAATAGAAGAGTTTGACACAAACACTACAAGGGCAATGTTTAATTAAAAGGTTGAAATGTGCTGTGACTCAGACAGAAGGAGGGAGATGCTTATTGAGTCCATGTTACACCAGCCTGCTCTCAATCATTCGGTAAAAAAGCAAAAAAAATAAAACGTCATTTAATAGATTACCTCCTCTGCCTTTCCTCTGCTCATGTGACACAGACAATAAGAATCACCAAAATGCGTCCTCTAGTCGATCTTCATGTGTGAGGAATATATACATCGTACCAGTCCAAACTTGACCATTGTGTCGGTCTTTCTCCTTCATTGCCTGACGAATCTTGGGGGTAGAACAACTTTAAAGGCAGCGTGGCTTGGCGTATCTTGTTTCTTTTTCAGCTCATTTTTCTCCGACCCTCGTTGGGCACGGTCGAGGCTCTGGGCGACTGGTCAGGTCCGGACAAGGTTCTGGGACGATTTCAAGTGCACTGTTGGGGAACGGGGATATCATGGCTAACTGTCGTCTTCAGACTGCAGCTCTTGCCATAAACATCTCCAGTGGTGTATACCCCAGCCACCTCTACAGGGGCATCCCCCAACTTCCTCTAAAGAGGCCCGATTGGAGGCAGCTGCACAGGGGCAGTGATGGTCCTGCTGGCCGCCTCTGGAAGGTTCCAGAACCTGACAGATTTATTTTTCGGGCGCGTTTGGAATGCAAAATATATTGAACGCAATTTGCACAGTAAGCTTTTCGGTGGGACCTCTCTATAGTAGCCATGTTTTCCTTTAGCTTTAGGTTCGTGATGAAGTTTTGAAACGTCAATAGCGACTGAATCAGGAGCAGCGCTGGCTGGGCTGAAAGGTCACGGTGGAGGGTTAAGCAGAGGAGCGTAGGCGCCTCTCATGTTCCGACACAGCGGCATTCTGGGAATGAAAAGAGCCTAATCTCAATCAATCCAGACACATTATGCTGATAGACAGACGGCTGGCCTTCATCCAACCGAAATAGTTCAGTGTGATTCATGTGTGTGTGTGTGTGTGTGTGTGTGTGTGTGTGTGTTCTTCATCTTCCCCGTTTACTGATTATCATGTTGCCAGACATTTCTGCTTAAAACAAAGTAAGATTAGAATTTAATTTATTTTATATTTATTTAATTTTATTCATTTTAGAAGGCCCAGGAAACAAACACATAGGTGCATAACTCCAGGCAGATCATCTTGTGAAAATCATTTTTGCCTTTTAAATAACCCTTCTTGCCAATTAATTTGAAATGTGCCCTTTCTTCCAAAATGTTAATGGGGTAAAAAAAAGGTTCAAGGTTATTCTGATTTGTCCGGCTCTTGGCAAAATGCTTTAGCTCTGCAAATAATTATTAAGGAAACATTTTTACATGATTGTATACATAAGTAGGTCACTTGCATTCACATTCTACATTCACATTTTACCATGTACATTAACATAATTGATGCATCACTTAAACGACAAACAAATACCCAAACAAATACAGGGTACCATGCAAACAACATTGCCTTTTTTAATTATCTCCAAGTTGCTCCAAATACACCTGATTAGAATCACCATTTATAACCGGCCGTGTTTGGTTGCCCAACTTCCCAGACTCAAAGGAGAGCAGTTACAATGTTCGATTAATGGGAACACAGAGTTCAGCAAACAGTCAGCCCTCGTTGCAGCAGATGTTCCAGAACAAAGACAACTTGATATTCATAATAAGATGAAATTCAACTCTGATTTTTTTTAATCTGATGCAAAGAAAAGCTGGCAGTCGTTTTCAGAAACGGGTCAACTGTCAGTTTGATACCTAATCCATGAAACCAACGTTTTTTTTTAAAACAGACCATATTCCTGGTGGCCTAGCAAACACCAGACTATTCAGTTAAAACACAGCCCATACAGATCCATGAAGGTTAATAGCAATAACTACCCGTATAAAACATTTGTGTAAGTCCATAAATTACAAATTAATCTTTCATGCACACAACTCGTACTTATTGACAGCTGGGTCAGGGTGGCACAACTACAACTACAGAGAGGTTTCTCACCCACTAAAGCAATCTGAATCAAAATTTTATGCACAAACAGTTATAACCAGAAAATATGTCAGCAGTTGGTTACTTAGACTTCATGCCATCACCCTTTCTTGTGCTCTTTAATATTGACAACAAAAAACACATCTACCCACTACTGGTTTATACAGTATGTAGAATGTATTAATATTCATTATTGATTGAATATACAGAATTCTTAACCATTTTCTACATATTCGTTCTGTATTTCTTGTACTCTCTCATGCTTTACTCCATATATTGGGAAAAGTGCCAGTATGTAACCATTTCATTGCCAGTCAGAAGCATGTGACAAATAGCCTGGCAATAATATCATATTATATCAGCATGGCGTACATAACAATTTGACATTTCCAGCTGAGTTTAGTGTCTCTGAAGGTGTGGTGGTCGATTACTGTGTGTTGATGTTGATCGCGGGTGGGGCCAGTACTGTGGCCGTATTAGGACAGTATTAGGACAGAAGGCATCTCAGCAGCTCGGGCCCGTTCCGATACCAGCAGCGCAGGCCAGATTGGGCTCTACACAGTGGGGATACCAGCTGGACCTGCTGCTGGTGCCCTTCAAAAATAGCCTAAACCCACCAGGTTCCTACCGGCTCCGACTGGTCTAACACTAACATTTTTGAAGGTTAAGCCCCGTAGACTGAGAGGTGTGTGTGTGTGTGTGTGTGCGCGTGCGACAGTAGTGGATCCACAGCATCTACGGTCACACGGTCTCTATAATCTAATGCCCAGATGAGAAAATCAAAGTGACAATATTAATCATGCGGTGGGAAAAAAATAATTATAGACTAATAAAAGAGTCAATGAATCTGTGTGCCATCTGGGCATTCAGATGACAGTTTGGCTGAGTGGGGGACACACATGCGCACAGCTGATTCCCCATGTAGTCGGCAACAGCCAATCAGACTGTAGACCTTGGGTCTTTCTTGCCGGAAGTAAGTATACAAGCCAACAGAACGGTCTCAGTTGTCATTTTTATCATCTCAGAGTGACAATCCCAAAACCACCGCGTCAATCCTGAGTCTTAAGGGGGCTAATAACAATTATTTAACTCGTTGGAGTAAAAATGTTCCAGTACAATTAAAGACACAACCTTTCAATCGCAACCTCTTAATTGGGCATCAAAGCATATACATTCAGCCTATGGTTATACTGTAATGAGGATTTAAAATAATGTTGCCTTTCAACATCTTACTACAAGCAGACATTGTATTTCCTTCCCTCCTGTTAGAATGGCACCCATCCCTGATTACAGAGTCAAACAGCCGATTGTTATTACATCATTCACATGTTATAAGCAGACTGTTCAAAAAGATAAACAACGCACATCACTTCCACCTGTCGCTGTGCTTTTGAAAGGCCGCCTCTACATTGTGTCGCCTCATTCCACCATTGCCATTGGGGAGGGTGAGTCATTCAGGAAGAGAGGCCTGCTCTGCTGCAGGGCCTCCTGGGATATCTGCGTCTTCCACTGCGTTGTTTACAGATCTGTGGCGTCCCCAGGAGAGGTAGGCCGACCACACATGACAGCTTGATGGATGATGTGACCCAGTAGAGCGCAATGTCATCGGCGCGTCACCTGGACGCTGTACAGCTCCCCATTCACCCACCTCTATACAAAGACTGAGTGCTGGGAGGGTGGTGTTGCTTAGGAAATGGATGTGGATGATCAGGAAACGGGTGGAGTGGATCAGGACACGGATGGAGCTGATCAGGAAAAGGGTGGAGCGGATCAGGAAAAGGGTGGAGCGGATCAGGAAAAGGGTGGAGCGGATCAGGACATGGATGAGCTGATCAGGAAAAGGGTGGAGCTGATCAGGAAAAGGGTGGAGCTGATCAGGAAAAGGGTGGAGCGGATCAGGAAAAGGGTGGAGCGGATCAGGAAAAGGGTGGAGCGGATCAGGAAAAGGGTGGAGCGGATCAGGAAAAGGGTGGAGCGGATCAGGACATGGATGAGCTGATCAGGAAAAGGGTGGAGCTGATCAGGAAAAGGGTGGAGCTGATCAGGAAAAGGGTGGAGCTGATCAGGAAAAGGGTGGAGCTGATCAGGAAAAGGGTGGAGCTGATCAGGAAAAGGGTGGAGCTGATCAGGATTGCACATCCATGGAAACGAGACCAGAGGTGCCCCAGATTGCACATCCATGGTGCAGTCTCTCTGGGAGGAGGGCAGCTTCCCCTTCATGGGTAGGAAGTGGGTGAGAATACAGTCACAGTAGCAACACAGCCTGTCAAGAGGATTACTGACCATTTCAGTCTCGGGGAAATGTCATGCATGACTAATTAAGTTTTCCTTCTCAAATTGAAGCATCCTTATTCAATCTGACCGAAACATTTTGCCAGGAAAAATGACCCAAACAACAGCAACTGACTGACAGAGTTATTCATTTCAAGCATCAAAGACTGTTCCAGTGATTTAAGTTGCTACAGAATCATATTTTTTACTAATCAATATACTACTCAGGACCTATATACACACACACGAGCACACAGGAACTTGAATATACCTTGAATCAAAAGAAAGAAGTGACGGATGCTCGTTTGGAAGCGATGTTGACCAATAATCTCATATTAATATTTTCCATTATCTCTATTCTTGTGATGCTTAATACTCAATAAAAAAAGATCATATCGATGCCTGATAAATAAATCACATTATTGTAAAACCTATATGTTCAAAATAGCTCTTAGTTTGGCCCTTCACATGTGAGATCAAAATGAGCCTTGATTTACCAGACAGCTATATCTGGGGGAATACCCTAACTTAACCCCAATGCAATCCAAGCACACATCTCTTTAATGTCAATAAGAAACAATATATAAGGGGATAAGTGGATTTTACAAACAGTTATAAAAAGGGGAAGAGAACACAGAAGGCTTCTCATTTCCATAGATTTTGGCAGTTACCTCAAATATTCTGGAATACGATAGGATGTTATCTCATCACATGATCTTTACATTCCCCAATATTGCACCGTCAAAAAGCAGCATTAAGCAATGTCTCAGTAATACTTTGTACTTTAGACACACAAAGGCCGTAATGGGTCATTTAACACGAAAACAAAATGGTTTTGAAGTGTACGTTTGAGAAACTTAGAGGCTAAATGTCTCAGAACAATGCCTTGTGCAGATAAACACCTTATGACGACAAAGGTCACAAAATATGAGAGCAGAGAAGCAATAAGAAAACCTGCTGTTGTCTCAAACAGGCAGCCTTCACATCGATCTGTTCTGCAAGGCAAAGCGCTTACCCACATAATTAAACCAGGTTTTCACAGTCTGAATAGTCACAGCAGAGATGCGTCACAAGGGTTTAAAAGTATTCAGCACAACACGCATTCTCCACAGGCTAAACACTGACAAAACAATCATTTCCTAAAGCGCAATTGTTTTTTTTCCGCGATTAAACACTGTTTTGTTCCGACTGAAAGAACAGCTGGATAGTTAGGGAAGGAAGCCTGTCTGAAAGACATGTCATATACAACATAGAAAAAAAACATTATACTATTCTTTAATTCTATGATTTGCAAGCTTTTATGAAAAGCATTCAGATCGTAATGTTGTTTCTAGCAGAGACACAGTTGATGTCAGCATTTCATGTAAAATCAACAGAAGAGGACAATTCCTACATGGCTTTGAGTTGCTCTATAGGAAAGAAGGTGTGAATGCTAGATCGACTCCGACAGACATCTACAGTTTTGTGAAATCATTCAACAAAATGGGTATTCCAACAAAATGCTAATCATCACGCCGTAAATACATAAATTCCACTAAATTAGGCGAAAGTATGATTTGAGGTAATTCCGATTGGTATCCACTCTGAGGTCCCAGAGGTAATCTACCTTCTCCTCCGTCCAATCAAGGTGATCCTAGGCACTGAGTCAGTGAACAATGACCCCGCCCCTCCTCAGGCACTCTGATTTTGCTTATCATCTCTCTGGCACTCATCTCTCTCTCTCTCTCTGGTCCCTCTTGTATCTTTCATTCACTCAGACCCACATCCAGGGAGGCTGTGTTTCTGAGTTGGGATTTACTTATTATAACATTACTCCAACTAATTGTTTCCATTGGTATGGAAATGTCCTGAAGATGAGCTTTTAGCTGAAACGTTAGGAGATCCTTGGCGTATATTACTAACTGAATGGGGAGTGTGATTATTGTCAGCTGTAGACTAGGTAAACAAGCAGCAAAAAACAAAAAGGGAGAACTTCCTGAAAATTAAGAACCAAATTTACTCCGGTTATTTGAAGACACATCAAATGAGAGAATTTTTCCAAATTGCAACATATTTACCGCTGTACTTTGGCATTTTTGAAAGTAAACTAACAAATATTGGAAACAACACAAGCACAAACACAAAGTCATGTGGGGTTCATCTCAATCGACGCGGGGAAGTATTTCATTACAATAACTAGTGTCAGATCACCAAGTCTGCCCCTGTGTTGCGAATCCATTCATAGATTCCCATCAAATGTCAGGAGACGTGAACTACATCGGGGAAAAAAGAGCCGACGGCTTTACAAGTCCGTTTGATACTCTACCGACTGGCCAGGTCTTCAACCGAATGGCCCGTCTATGATTTCGGAGAGCCTCTTCTTATCAGTGAATCCAGACCCACTGCTGCCTTATCTGGCCTCCCTCGCCTGGAGATGTGTCCGCTGTGGCTAGGGTCAGGTGGCTCCACACACACACACACACACACACACACACACAGTGGGATAACCGAAGCTATCGATGTCAGAAACACTCTTTAACCTTTCGAAGACGCCACAACCCTTCAGACCAAGTCTGTCGTTTGTTCAATGGGCATCGATTATTTGTTTGACTATTGACAGTGTGTTGTATTCGGATTCGTCCGAATTAGCACATCCACGCCGTACAATAAACGGCCACTGGTAATGTAATGGATGAATATTTACACATCACATAATTACATTTGAGTCATTAAGCAAAAACTCTGATCCAGAACTACTTTTATTCAGCACGCGTGCATTTAAGATCGCCTGGAGGGACAACCACTTAACTGAGTGGTACAGAGTAAGTAAATTATAGTCAGTTAAGTATCCATCAGCCAAGTCAGTGCAGAAACACAGAAAAATACAATTAATACAAATTGAAAGCATTCGTTCACAAAGGTGGGAAGTGAACAGAGAGAAATGCTAAATCGATATTTTGTTCATGTGCATTAGGCTGCCTGAAACACGGGGTTAGGGTTAGGGGTTGACAGTAGTAAGTCACTAGGCTTACGTATATTTGTCAACTTGGTCTTACTGACATTTTACTTGATAAAATAGGCCACAGTTTAATTTCAGGATATACCCCTTTATGAACATTTGTTTTTTAAATGCAAAAATTGTAATATTTGACTGACCGTGGCATTCATGTTATGAAACAATTTCCAAGTATACATCGGTGTAAACCAAAAAAAAAACGAAACCAAAATCATTAACATGCACATGGAATTAATGGTTAGGACGCAGGTAGCCAGCCCAAGACCGATGTACAGTAATTATGTGGTGATGTTCTTGCAAGCAGACCTCGTACTGTCCGAGTATCATTAGAACCTCAGAAAAGGTGTGATCAACACAGGTGTCCATTAAAGTACATACAGCCTCCGACTGACTCATCCTGTAACAAGCCAATGAGTTGGGATACATACACATACATACACACACATACACATATATATACACACATAACAGCACATGCCTCCTCTAGTGAATCTGCTCTCTGCGAGCAGGCATCTGACTGACACGCTCTCATTCCCAATGACCACTTTGGAGGCCCTTAAAAAGTATGGCTCAGTTGTTTGCTGAACAGGATTCCAATCTGTCAACCCCCTTCTAAAGATTCTGCTGTCAGTGGGCTCGGCAAATGGCCATATGAATTGAACACCGCAAAGCACGGTTATTTTCACTGTATGACAGCTTTTGATTTGTGCCATCTTTAAGCCCAAAAACCCTCTGCCCCAGAGGTTTATTCTCCGTCAAGGTTGGAAAGTAAAAATGATAAGGTCGTCTGACTTGACTCGAAATAGTTCAAAGTGGACGGTCAAATTAGATGTTCATGAAAGGCCTCAACAATGTAAGATACCAAATATACAGCAGTAACCCGAAAATGATATCAAATTAACATTGTTCTAAAATTCAACCTACAAAGAAGCATAAATTGTATAAATTGGATAAATTGAGAGACAATAAGTAGTAATGTTGCATACTTTAAGATGAGCAACTTTCCGGTAAATTGTTGAGTAAAATTAGGCTCTCTGTCGTGCTCTGTGCCAGCTCTGTGCCGGGCTCTGTGCCGGCTCACAATGGCAATGCTGTCCCTGTCTCCTGGCATGGGCTACCTGACACAACCATTGGGATTGGCACTGCCAGTCCATACCAAAGGGAGAGGTCCAATTCTAAAGAGATAATGCATACAGGTACACCACCATCCTGTAGGTCCGTACCAGCATATGATGGCCTGGACTAAACGAGCAAAGGCTTCAACTAATTGATATCTTGATATGACATGCAATCAACCGCATCGGCCATACAGAGTGGAGCTCGGAGCCTCCCTACCTCTAGGTGGCGGGATTCCCCCGTGAGCTCAGAATCACCCGAAGAGTACACCAGCCGAAATAAAGAGATCACCAACTGACAACTAAACAATACCGCGGCCTGGATAAAGGCATAGTGCAGACCCCGATCAGACCAATTGTCTAGTGGCTCATTGCAGACCCAAATGACCGAGTTTGGGATAGCTGACAGCAACACTGTTGGCTTCTACACGCGTTTAACTGGGCTAAGTCTCCTGACGTGCCGACGTCACAAGGGGACAGCCAGAACTAGATCCGTGTTTATTGTAAGCGAGAGGATCTAGGTAGGGTAACACGCCAATGGGGGTGTATTCACCTGGAATAATATGTCCCCAGATGAGAGCCAGCCGTCGGGAGGTTAGAGAAGCTGGCACACAGTGAGCCATCTGGACCCCAACAACAACGCTTCCATATTCCAGGGACAACACTGGGCATGTGCCAGTCACTACAGGAGGCAGAAGGGCACAAACGCAAACTGGGGAGAAGCTCCTACCCCTGTGGCGTATTTCCACGATGAGTCGATTTATAGGAAGTACCAACTGAAACACGTCTCGGATGCTGATCTACCCTGGAGCATGAAATTACGTGATTGGTTGACTCAAAGGAGATCAGGATGCATGGGTTTCAACAAACCCCACCCCACCCAAAAAAAACCTGTATCAGTGCAGGTGATGACACCTTCCAGGGGGCCTATTCAGAATTGGAGATTCCGAGCAACACCATTTAAACAGCATGGGTTAATCTTTGGTATCTTCCCCCACAGGTCTGGGTGAACAATTGTGCTGCAAATGTATAAAACTGTATCCTGGTGAAAAGCCATCAAGCTAGTGAGAAAATGTCAGAAGGCGACCTAAAAGGTGGCGAAAAAAAACACATCTCTAAGTTCAATCGAAATTGGTTACAAGCTCTCTTTTTACACGAACACAGACGGATCTGACTTGCAGGCCCAAAGTTATTCCCAGCAGAACGCTAAATATTCCGATTAATTTAGGGTCTTAATAGCACAATCTACGCTTCAAACACGTGCACCTCGGGAGGCACTTTGTTGAAAGGGGACCGGTGTAATGAGATATCTAAATAACATTATGTAGTTCCGAGACTTTTGATGTCTCATAAAAAAAAGGTAGCGCTTGAATGAGCCGCCACAGGCCTCGTAACATGGATTCTGCTGGGAATGATGGAAACAGTGTGTACACACACACACACACACACACACACACACAGAGTTTATATTTACTCAATTAATGGTGGAGTGCTTTTCTGGGGCTCACTTGAGTCTGTCACAAATGTGGCACCTGACAGATATCTGAGAGCTGCTGCCATGTCACCGGCGACCATCACTCCAACCGCTCTCTCAATCATGCTTTTGACCTAGCAATCTATTTGCTTGTCTTTATATATTTATCTACCCCTGTACCCCTTTTGTATATCCGTATACAGCCGCCGTGGAATGATATTACGCAAGATATGTGGTGTGTACTTTCCCGGCGTTGTTTCACGCGATGCTTATTTTCAGTCAACAGCTATGCAAAATCAGATGTCAATTGAATGCAGGTATGTTTAGGAAAAACTGTTTAGTCCCACACAGCCCAAATGGTCTGTGTGAAACCCTCTATACTTCTGATAATGTGACGGTAGCATCATCATCCCCTGGTAACGTGTGTCAACCCCAAAACCGAAGGATTTTGACAATACCTAAAACAAACCCCAGGTGAAGGAAAACTTGCCTCGGTCTTGTTCGCCTGTCAGACGCTTTGCATATAGTTATGAGTCATCATGATAACCAACAGCATATTAGAGGCAGACGGTCATATAGTTATGAGTCATCATGATAACCAACAGCATATTAGAGGCAGACGGTCATATAGTTATGAGTCATCATGATAACCAACAGCATATTAAAGGCAGACGGTCATATAGTTATGAGTCATCATGACAACCAACAGCATATTAGAGGCAGACAGTCATATAGTTATGAGTCATCATGATAACCAACAGCATATTAAAGGCAGACGGTCATATAGTTATGAGTCATCATGACAACCAACAGCATATTAGAGGCAGACGGTCATATAGTTATGAGTCATCATGATAACCAACAGCATATTAAAGGCAGACGGTCATATAGTTATGAGTCATCATGATAACCAACAGCATATTAGAGGCAGACAGTCATATCGTTATGAGTCATCATGATAACCAACAGCATATTAGAGGCAGACGGTCATATAGTTATGAGTCATCATGATAACCAACAGCATATTAGAGGCAGACAGTCATATCGTTATGAGTCATCATGATAACCAACAGCATATTATTATTTTGGACATTTCTGTTTGAATATTGAGACGGGAGGTTGTGAGGACTGTGTGGGCGCTGGAGGAATAGACGAGTGAACACAATGTTTCAGAGCTGTCACAGACGATTGCACTGTTGTGGCACGTAAAGCGGCCCATGCAAAAGGTGCCACGGCGGATGTCAGAGCAGTGGCAGGTAAAGCGGCACATTATTCAGGCATGTGCCACGGTTCTGCTACGTGCCAGTACATATCACTACACAGACAGGAGCCACGGCACTACTGGCATATGCCAAAGCAATGCCTGGTGTCGATATACCTGCAAAGGCTCTGGCATTTTCAATGTGCTTTCCTGCGCCTACTTAGAATCCCCTGTGTTGCTTCACCTGCAGTAATTATAATTGGTCACACAACTTCAGCACGAGTGAAACTACTGCAACAACCGTGAAGTTCGCCTGCAGCTATGGCTGCTGCCCAGGTCGCCCGAGTCGGTGCTCAAGAAGTATTGGCCCCCGTCAGGAAATCCATCACAAGTTAATGCTTTTTAAATCATCTTACTCATTGTGCACAAAGGGGGCATCTGTCTGCATCCGTCCCAGCATTTTTGGATTGTAATCATGTTTTGTGGGGGTTTTTTAGATTCCCTTTGCCTGATCTGTTTAAATCAACAGATCTTAGGACAGATATTGTGCGTTTCAGAAATTACTGGAATGAAAACTTTGACAGCTCCCCCTGTTTGAGCCCCAACTATGAGTAACTGACGGTGTTGTTTTTTCAGCATTCACGTTTACACAAATTCATAACAGATGCCAAAACTTTAAATGTTGACTCATAGTAAATGGTAAATGATACCTGCCACAACACTGGCATCTGTCGTGAACACAGTCACCTTATTTTGTAGAGAGAGAATAGAAATAAAGACCAGAGGGATCGATACATCCATTACTAACTTCTGCGGGGACTTAAAAACACTACGACAAATCGAGGACAATCAGCCTACACCAGAGAAGTGACGTGGCCAAGATGTTAGTGACCAGGATGCATTTCATGGAAGACATCAGTGGAAACAAACCGCCAATCAGACAACTTGTTTACTTTCTGAAAC
Source organism: Dallia pectoralis (assembly GCA_029465975.1). Taxonomy (NCBI): domain Eukaryota; kingdom Metazoa; phylum Chordata; class Actinopteri; order Esociformes; family Umbridae; genus Dallia; species Dallia pectoralis. Next base: position 12,005,531 of record CM055736.1, read on the forward strand.
TCTGAGGTCCCCAAGGACACAGTGAATAGTACCGAAGTACCGAAAACGTCAGGAACACTTAGGAAATCTGTCCAATGAAACATGAAATGCTGTGTGTGGAATCACCATATTATCTCTATTGTATGTTGGGACTGAGGTTATTTTTCGACCGGTTAAATTTGATCAGGGCTTTTCTAGCAAGAACACAAGACGTGTGGAGACAAACACCACGCACCTCGACAGGCAGAGCATGAAAAGAAGAGTGTAGAGTTCAGGAACTTCAGGATGTTCAGTTATGCTCAATAATGCATAGCCACCAATCAGGACTTTAGTCATTCCTATCCACCAATCAGCTAGTAGCGACCGTAATGGCATTGGATAGCACGCCTAGTGAAGTATTCTCTACGAACGCGTAGGAGGGAAAAACAGGGATGCAATAACATACACCCACGTTCCCAACGCAGAGGTTTGTGCCAGCCTATCACACACAGCCTTACACATACACACGCCTATAGATATGGAGGCTGATCTGAGGTCAGTACAATTAAAGGTGTTTAAGTAGAAATTACAGAGACGATTGACACCCTGCAATTTTCAGACGCGGCTCTATCAATTATTTATGTCATTTACATGACACAAAGGCGGTTTTCCCAGTTCAAAAGAGCTCAATTAAATACTTTTTTTCCCTCTTTGTGTAAGAATTGAGGCTTTATCCCACATGGCATGCTGGAGGGACTTGGCAGACAACTCTGTAATTTACATTTCAAATCGTGCAGGCATGGTGAACTGCAACACCTGAGGAGAGAATAAATAAATAATCTGAAGCGGGGTGATAATTTACTGGAGAACAACGGAGAGATGGGTCGGCCACCTGTCAATACACTTTAGAGGAGGACATCTTGTTACGCTATAATCGACTAGATTGTTTGGTGTTTTGGAGTGAAATAAAAGTTATTAAGTTAGCATTTACCTAGAGTGTGTTGTCGGCAGAAATCAGTTTGAGGACGTCTTGAAAAAGCAAAACATTTTAATAGGAAGGAAATGTATTGCATAAAATGGGGGAAATGAAATCACGTTTGCCGCTGAATAAGCTTTCATACTGCCTCTTTTCACCCTTTCTCCACATTTGCTGATTTATACAGCAGCTGGATTTCCTCTTTGTCCGTTTGCATTGCAGCTACCGCACTGCGCATCAAAATATAACCTTTTCGTAATGGAAAAACTGATTTTTTAATGACATTTTATTAATGGACATAATGTCCAAGGTTACTTTAAACTAGCCAGGGTCTTTGGCCACCATATGTGGGATTAAGTCAAGAGTCATTTGTGTGGCCTCAACTCTTCAGATTGGCAGTCATTTTATAGACTTTCATGACAATGCCAGACGGTTATGGAGCCCCCGCTTACAGTGGCATTGAGGAACTAATGCTAAAAATTATGAAGAAGCGGCAGCCATGTTGGTGAGCAGAACTTGAACGAGGACTGATTGCTTTACACAGCAGGGGCTACTTACCGATTAACCTAAATTACAATCCACCATAACATTGTAAAAGCAGGCTAATATTGAGTGTAAAACTATTTTGCAATCATATCAAACGTACTCTGACAGATTGGCTAACCAAGTCCGTCAAGAATAGCAAGCGATGCTAATTTTAATTAACACATATTGTTAGTTAACAATAATCATTATTATTGGGCTATTTTAAAAACTGCATTGTGTTTTTCAAGCCTTGGAAATCAACTTGATCAAATCTTCTTAAGCACTGATTGAGAATTCTCATTTGGCCATCAGCCCAAATAGGAACGTTCAAAACAGCATTGTGGCGCAATACAGGAAATATATATTTAGTCAGTTGGCCCCAACGGCATCTCAATCAGAGACCGCGATTGACTGATTTCATTTGACTTTTGTAACCATGTCCCAATGTCGGGTAAAAGTGATCGCTGGGTTCAGAGGATCGCTCGTTCGAGCCCCACGTGGGTCAGTCAGAACAAACCTATTACACATGCACACAGACGCTCTCCATGTAGCGCAGGTTGAGAAAAAGCTAAATTGAGACATAAAATCCATCGATTCATCCATCCATCCATCCGGGAAGAAATGTAGCCTCACGGATAGCCTACTGTGAGGTCACGGAAGGCCACGCTGCAATTGATAGGACGGCGAAAGCGAGCCAGAGCGCCACGAATTACGGTCGTTTAGAGGGAGAATTAACAGACATCTCCTCAGAGAGCCTGAGGCATTGTTCAAGAACTCTCTCAACTGCCATTCTGAGACACAATGTCCCGGGGTCTCATTTTAATTATGCTACGTCGACTCACGCAGATCAATGAGTGGCTATTATGAAATTAGCCAGTGATGAGCAATTTATCTGACAAGTCGTTGCCCGGAGAGTGCATTGTCCAGGGAGACTGGGCCCTGGGAGAGGATAAGATATATATATATATATACGCAAACGCAGGTGGAAACCGACTCATAAACCACGGCTCTGATTATCTCGTAAGGGACATGTAGGTCCTTTAGGAGATGCTGTTATCTGGAGGGATACGTTATCAATTGTTTTAGTTTTGCGGGGAGAAGTCTGAAAAAGCCAATAGGAAGTTGGTGGTAGTTCGGCCTTTAGAACAAACGATTCTTGGAAAAACAGTTATAAATACAAATGCGTTTGTGATGAAGAGTGCAACAATATAGCAGATTCAGTATCAGATGATTATATGCAAAATTTAAGTCAATTGGAATAGGCCAAATGCTTTCAAAACCGCCAATTGTCTCTGACCAATTATGAGAGTCTAAATAAGAATCAAGCAGCTCCAGCAATTCATTATATTTATTATTGTTTAACGCTGCTAATTATTGGGATCTGCTAGATTAGGGTTGGAGAGAAAACATTTAGGAGGATAGTTCAGTCAGACAGTTTTTCCCAAATGCATTTTAAATTCATGCTTGATATATGTGTTTCGGAGGACATGTCTGGAGAGACATAAAAACGGCTGTGCGACGATGCTTCCCATCCAAGCTGATGGAGCTTGAGAGGATCTGTAGAGAACAATCAGAGAAACTCCACAAATACTCAAGCATCAACAAAGTGCTGACAGAACAGGTCTTAATACAAATATAAACTTGACTTGAATTCACTCTGGTGTATATCAAGCATTATCAATTAAAGATGTTTGCTGAGATTTGCAGTTCGGTTCAATACAAACAAGCTTTGCAATCCTCTCCTCATATGGCCTGAGTACTTATTCTAGTGGACATGTGGAGGCCTTTGGGGAAATAGGTTCAACCAGCAGTTATTCACGCCAACGCGTTCAGTAAAGCGATGTTCAATGGAGAAATAATCATGGAGTGTATTGTAGCCTACAATGTGTCAACTGGAAGTATAGGAGACACTGTAAAATTATTATAGGGCAGAGATAAAGTTGCTGCCTGGCAGTATGGCTGAACTATCGTGACCACGGTTCCTGTCAAGATGGTCGCATTACCACAGTGCCTCTGTACACTCTGGGCTTAGCAGGGTGGAGCTGGGCTGGTACTGCTTTGTCCTGCTCAAGCAACTCCTTGTGGCAGGTTAGGCACATGAAGCTTATCTGTAGATGGGAGCTTGACAACATGGGCACCAGAAGACACAACACCATCTTTGACTCCGCAAAACCCACAGAGTTTTTCACAATAAAGGTCTAAATGTGAAGTGGACAAGGGAAAGGGGCAAAAAAACACATGTAAACAGTATCACACACAGCCAGACCAGTCAAAACGTCTGAGCAAGCAGCGTAACAGAAAACGCTAAGACGTTGGCTAGAGTTGGCTAGAAACCAAAAACGTCATGGCCAGTGTGCAGCAGGTGACATCTAGAATCCTTTTCCAGCAATGATTGGATGGGCGTACTCGCAATCCTCGCTGCCTACCCATAAGCCACTGCACAAAGACATTGTGGCTGTCAGTTAATTAGAGCAAACACAATGTATTTTTCACACATCAATTCCTCCAGTTGGGAAATAAACAGTTACTGAAGCTATCATATTACTTGCTGTTCTCAATTATCCCTTTTTAATTAAGAGACATTTGTAATGTTTTTAAATGCTCTAATGCATATCAAAATAAAACTAAATTGTATTCCCAATGCAAGTAAACAGCCAAAAACAATATGAACAAACCGTTCAGCAGAACTAAAGCAACTGTCTGTTGCTCTCACCTGGGAGGGTTTCAAATGAAATGTTTATCTCAGGAGAATATAAAAATAAATTACAGATAATGACTGACAGACACTTACAGGTATTTCTTCAGTAAGTCACCATGGAAAGCTGTGTAACAGAAAAAAAGCACCAGTACCCAAAAGGAAGATGATGTACAGAGGATATGAATAGTCTTACGCAACCAGGTTATTATAAGCCTTTTATTTTTCCCCTCAAAATGTTTTCACAAAGTTTGTTTTCAATTGAATTGTTCACATAATAGGCCTTTGATACCAAAGCCCTTCAAATGCATTACAAATCAAGTTCATTGGTTACATACACAGACTGTCAGACTTAATCGCAGGGTGTCGTGAAACGCGTAGGTTTTAGTCCCCTTATGAAACATACAAGGTATTATTTACGGCAACAAAAGAATCTGTTTTAATCAAGAGAATACAAATCTGGAGGCGATATGAACAGAATAAATGGTGCCATTTAAAAAAGCTATACTATACCAGCAATGATGAAAAATAAATAAACAGGGGAATGTTTAGGGGAATACCACCTCGGTCCTTAATCCCACAGATAGTTGCATTGCACCCCATTGGCGCCTCATTCAATACATTCTGATTTCCCCAAGTGTCCCATGAGAACACGCCATTGCCCAGGTGGCTAAAACATTAATTATAATGTAAACGTGGCGTCGTGTCCTATATAGTGCAGGAACAATACATCTAATGGCAGTGTGCTGATCTCAGTACTCCGGCAGGGCCTTCTGCATGTGAGTGGGAGAGTTGTATCTTTGTAAAGGCGTATTCCATATTTGTGTATGTAGCCCTCAAACACATACGAGACCAATAGCAGAAACAATGTGCATTCCATCGCTCAAAAGCATCATCTATATTTGAGTTTGCCAAAGCTTTATGATAACTTCCAGGACTAGCAGCACCAAAAGATTTTATGGAACGTGGGATTTTGAATGTGGGATTGCCTGAATATGTGAATAAGAATCTAGTTTGGTCCTAATATTGATACACATATGAACAAGTGGACAGGTTATGTACACCAATGGCCCAAAACATTATGACCAGTGAAGTGAATTACATTGAGCATCTTCTAACAAGGCACATTTCACGGTCTGGGTGGATTAGATGGTAAGCAAACAATCATTTCTCATATATAACATGCTAGATGCAGCAGTGGTAAATACATCAGGAAAAGATAAATGGGTAGGTCGGATAAACAACTAGCATTGCGTTGTCCTCCTCTCCCCCTGTAGCAAGCCAACACGACATTTCGTGATGGTTGGTGACATGTCGCGGCAGGGGAATCCGTGGGCAGGACCATGCAGAGAGTGACCTTTCCAGTCATGTGTCACCTGCTCCGTCTGTTCAGGGAACCATGGTGGCCTATCAGCTTGGGGTGTGCCTCTGAATGTCACCAGCGTGCAGCTCCACTGGAGCAGCCCTACGCCTGGACACCACAGTGTGCAGGCAGCCATGCAGCGCATGTCACAGCCAGGTCTTACTGGTTGCTGAATTCATATATGATGGAGCCAAGATCCAGTCAGAATCTGCTTTGTATTTTTCCCCATTAGAAACATGGCATGTTTGCTGGGTTGCTAATGTTTTGGGGGTTTTGGGTACTTTTTCAACAAAATGTGGATTTTGTTGTTTTCAGACATTTTATCATTTGCTATGTGGCAATACGAAATATAGAAATGTTTATATTTGTACAGAAAATTGAACAATTTAGTAGCTTTATGCTAACGTAATAAGCCTTTCTAAACACCAGCTAGCTCTGTTGTGAGCTATTATTAGCTAGAGTGTTAATGGTTTTTAATGTCATTTTTGTGAAATTGTTTAGCACAAGGTAGCCAGTTATTTGTAAAATTATGCAAATCAACACTGCTAGTACAGTGGTTTGTATTTAAGATAGATAATTTAGTTGTATACGTTATTCTGAACAATTAAAACAAATAACAACAATTTAATAAGTGGAGGAATACTTGGTTCAGAACACAACTAACTTCTCTCATTAAAAATATACCAGTTTGAGTATAAAACAAGAATGATGCAATTAAAGTCATGTAATGAACAACGTTGTCTTAATATGTTCAACTTCTTCATATTAATATTTGGTACATTACATACCAGAATTAACATGGTGGAATGGTGAGGCCAACAAAAGTAAGTGTTCAGTATCAGGCATTATCAAAGACGAAGAAACATTGATGACCTCCCAATCCCACCAAATGCTTTTACATCACAGCTACCTCCTGAAGCAGTAGCCACACCAGCATACATTGTTGCCGATGCAAATCCCTGGCGCAGAGAAAACGTTTTCTCCAATTTCTCCATTAAAAAAAGCAAGACGAATAGTGTCATAAAATATATGTGTATCGTTGCTAGTTTTACCAACACTTATTTAATATACCAGGTGGCGCTCGTTTTCTGTTCCGTTCTGGCTGCATGCCTTGTTTGGTACTGGTGTGTCCAAATGCCTGCTTGTTGTATGCGTTCAACCTCCAGATCCATCTCAGTCTATATGTCACATCACATTAGGGCCAGCATAACATGAGGAATGCAGAACACAGCATTTCCATGAATAGCTCTTCATCTTATATGCTCTGACCATGTTAACACGTCAATCTGGGATAATATCCTGTAGTTCCACACCATCCACGTGCTCAACAGAACAGAATTCACAAGTATTCATTACGCATATTCATGTTAAAGGATGACTTGATAGAGTCATCAGTATAACAGGAAAACATTCTCTACCTAAGGTCCGTGGAAGGTAACGGTCACAGAGAACGACTAAGACGAAAGGCTGTACAGCCCTGCTGTATTCAGCGCGCAACCGTGAACGTGTTTGAGACATCCACGAAATGGGTAACTCGTGATTTGGCAGAGAATGTAAATCTTTCATTTCTATACATAGACGGGAAATGGCGAGAGATCAATGTTTTCAAAAGTTCCGACAACACTGCTTCTGCAAACGATTTATGGCAGGAGTGATTCTGAAGTGAGTGACACATGATACTCATGCTGGTACCCTGTTGTTAAATACTGTAAACAAAACAGTTCTTAGAATAGAAATATTCAGAAACAGTTTCCTAAATCACAGGTAACAGGCTTATTGACCAGCTGTTTAAATACGGCAAAAGGAAGTGTGAATACGCACAGATATACCAATATCATATTCGGCTGGGTTGCAAATGTACAGTAAAAACATGATTTCGAACACTGGTCAGACTAAAGATAGCATAAGCTCCACCAGACACAAGGAGGAAAACTGTGGATGTTTGGTATATATGGCTCATGTTAACAAGCCAAGATTGGTTGGTTTGCAAGAGCGGTCTGAGAACACTTGAGAACTAATCAATTATTTCATAGTTAGCATATCTAATATTAGTATGTCTAATTATTCACAAATTTAACATGCAACTTGCTTTGCCATGTTGGGTATTGGAATGACCTGGCCCTGGGGCCGACGCTTTTCTCCGGACTTAGAGACGTGGAAAAAGATGGCATACGCATCATATAAAAACCCAAGTCATTGGCCAGCTTGTAGAGACTAGATTGATAATAAAAAGCAATCATTATTTAACTACTTCACACAAGCTTTACAGAATTACAGTGCTTGTTGTTCATTAATGGCACTGCTATGCACGTCAATGAAAAACCATTGTAGGCACGTTTGGACTCAGTTTGTTAATCGTGTCACCAAAAGTAATTAAAGTTGTTGGCAATATCGGACGGTTTCATTATGAACAAACCATCTGCCACGATGGAGCCGTTAAAAAAAGTCACATTTAAGGCACTCTAGAGCATTTGCTATAATTCTTTACCTCACTAATCTACGTTTCATAAGAGTCGTTTCGTTTTTTTTCAGTTATGTGATTTCTCAATTTATAGTGCTTTCGCTAATCTACTGAGCAGCAAGAATTAATTGCCATTCCATGCTGTGCCGTTTCATTCAATTCCACGTCTATCCATGGGATGTTTTTGGATTCTGACAGACAATTTGTTAATGGCTGCATCCTCCATAACCAGATGACGCAATTTCAGAAGATCAGGTGCACCGTCAGATTACCACTGATTACAATCAACCGGGCTGCAAATGTTTCTCACTTTTGAGAAGTAAGAAATCTGGCACAAACTCTAATCACTTTAAATATCACTTGGGGGGTCTATAGAATCTTATTTGGTACTGGTGTTGCAACTTGGAGATTGTCACTACAGCCTTCGAGTGTGGCGGGTGACTAGGAACACATTTCTGGGTATATACAGTTTCTCAAATACCCTACTAAGTTGACTGATGACTTAAAACAGATGGCACTAATAACAGTAGAACGCTTAATTGTGTGCAGACTGAGTGCCAGTCAATGTTTTAATCAGCCAAGTTGCTTTATTTTTTGTGCCATCTTGGATGGTTTAGCTATGGCAGACATGTCACAGGGGTGCACATGTTATGCATTTTATAAACAGCCCTTGTGCAAATAGAGGCACACAAATCTATAGTTACAAACTTACCGCTTACAGTAACACTGCCAAAAAAAACGGTGTCCAAATAAAAGATCCAAGATAAAAGATTTAAAGAACCACCAGAAAAAAAAAAATCTAGCAGTACTGTGGCATTCATGATTACCTGGGCAGAACCTGGGTCACTTAAGACTCCAGCAGCCACACATTTACAACTGGATGTGTAATATAGAAATACATTACGTACCAGCAGAATCACTATCACACCTGAGAGTCGTGCACAGATGGTCCAGGCGGCATGGTGGCATGGGCAGAAAGGATAACAGAGGCCCCCCCGGACACACGCTGGCAGCTAAACGGAACAGGCATGCCCGTCTGGGTGAATGACGTGTCACGCAGATACAATACGGGCACTTGTCCAGTCTGAGGGGAAAGGGGCACAGGCTCAAGCCCCCTCCTGGGGTCTATCTGTGCACATGCCTGGCTCAGATAGCCACGAAAATCCACGTTGGAAAACAAATTAATGAGTGCTCTTAAGGCTTGGATCACTTGCTCAGGGACATTTAGTCTCAACCTACACATCTCCAGGACACTGAAGCAGGCAGCAAAGGCTGAGCCCAAAACCATCCTGGAAATCGACTATTCAGAACCCTCCCCTCTGGGTTCAGATGTCTAAGGTCTATCAGGACCAAAACCTCATGGGCAAAAGACACTTTCTTTCCTACAGCAGTAAGCCTCAGGAACCTGCCCCCAGTACCTAACTGACTATAGCCTGCTCCCCACATTCACACACACACACACGCACACACACTGGACATTTTCACCTTACACATGAACGTACTGCATATTGTAAGAACTTATTGTCCGTTGTTCACATTTGTTCCTTACATGTGTATAAAGTATTGCAGTAACGGGCCAGAACAAACTCCTTGTTTGTATTGACGCACATGACAATAAAACTCTTTTCGATTCTGATTCAGGGGAAAGTATTTCAAAAGCTCTGGCCATTCGATGTGTGGCAACAAACAAACATGAATATTCATATTAGATCCATGACCGGCCAATGCTAAGCAGTTGTGGGACTCCCAGCAGTTGTGTCATTCCATGTTCTCTCAATATTTTAACAGACACAATCAAATTTTGCACCAAACAAACCAGAGTTAACACAGCAGAATGATAAGAAAAGTTAGTACAATTCATTGACCTCCAAGTTAGTAGAAGCCACACAATCCCACAATGATCCCCAGTGACTTCACAGCTCCCCTAGGGGGGGCAACCACAAACAATTCGTCCCCTTCAAATACTTGGGGAGGTGTCGAAAATTATTCCACAAAATAAACAACGCACTAGCGTCGACCACCCGTCCTGCATCACACTGATGGTGCATCAGTTATTTCCGGAGAAGCTTTTCAGAACATTTTCTTTGGCAATCTTTATGGCCTCTTTCGATGTAGAGGCTTCTCAGGGTATGCCACTTGACGAATCAGCAAGAGACTCAGTTAAACCGTGTTAGAGTGTGAGGCTGTTGTAGTTTGCTGCTTGAACCCCCGTTGATGCAAACCCCCGAGTGAACATACATGAATACAAGCCATGGAAAAAGTATCCTACCAGCAATAAGCTGCAAGTATATGCATGTAAAATACATGGCAATGACATGAGATGGAAGACAGACAGACACAGACAGACAGACAGACACGTAAACTGCATAATCAATTAACCCTGTTCCAAGAACCACCATCCTGTATATTGTCTCCAATCCCAGTTGTGACAAACCTGATGCATCTTTGCATCCAGCTAATTATTCAATATCAGGCGACTATTGGGGTTGAGGGGTAGCCCTGCTATTGGTGAATGAATACATGATAAATAATAGCTTGGGGTTACGTTATCACAGGATCTGAATTCAATACGTTTCTTTTTCCTGAATTGTCTGACAGTTTCTTCACAGCTGTTTAGCTACAGAGTGTGTGAGGAACCAAAACTTGGGGCACTTTGCTTACTGCACATGCTGAATTCCCTGGAGGTGTTCTGCTGTCTGTGCACCAGTCCAGTGGAGGGGTCATGTTGTGTGTGTGTCTCCCAGGGGACGTCTGAGAATCAAACTCCTTCTGAGTAGGACATGCACCTCTGTCTCCCCCCTGCTGACAGTGTTTTGGGAAAACAATGGTAAGCAGTGTAACTGTGTGTGTGTGTGTGTGTGTGGTAGTACTACGGTAGTGTGGATCGAACATCCTTACATGGATAGAAAATAGAAGGAAAGTGGTGACATGAGGTTGATCCTATTTTCATCAGACTTGGGGGATTAAGGTTCTAGTTTTGAACTAAGTTTTAGTTTAGTTAGTGCTTGTAGTTACCGTGGTTACCGTTCAGGTTCAATATTTAATCTCCACTTAATGGTAATCAATTGCCAAACTATATAAACAGTGAACACAACCAATGTGTACGTATGGAAAGATAACTTTAACTTATGTGGATCAAAAGTGACTGCTAGGAGGACAAACAACGATAATATGACCATGTTTTCGCCAGTCCCAATTCGACCATGTTTTCAGCCCTACCTGTTCAGAAAAAGGTTCTTAATTTAATTTAGGCAATTTTAGTTAGACGTTTGTTTTAAGGTTAAAGATGCCGTCTTACGATTAGTATCGGGTTAAGGGTTTGGGTCAGGGTCAGAGAAGCATGGTTTTTAAAATGTGATTATTTGTTTGGTCCGACAAAGATGGTTAAACAAATAGGTGTTTGTGTATCTCAAGTCCTCTGAATTACACTAGAAAACAACAAAACCACAACAGCAACAAGCTCTCACAGTAGGAGAGCCAGCCAGGCTGTCATGGAAACAGTGTAATGTGACCTTCAGAATCCATTGATGCCCCTCAGAGCCGTTTCATATTCTGCATGTCATGTCTCCTCATGTAAATAACCATGGCAGCATTGAGATCCACCATTCATTTCCAGATTCACTGGAAATACATATTTACAAGTAACATATTTATATTCCGAACTTCCTCCTGTTATATTTGGGTCAAAAATGACATTGGATAGATCGCTTTATACAATACAACCGAAAGTGACGTTATGTGATGTGATCAGTTATGGAGACCCGGATATAGGCAGAATTCCTGCATATGTGGCGTTTCCATAGCGTTGGTCCATGTGCGAGAGAAGTCAGTGTATATAATGCAGAACTCCCACAGAAGCTCTAGTTTCCTGACTACTATCGTGCTCGTGCATCGAACACGTTCCTTTAGAACAAGTTGTACAGCTGTTCCCAAACACAAAAAGATTTTCTAATGTTCAGTGAATTCATCAAAGTAAAAATATCCAAAGGGAAGTACCTGACTACTGATCCAATCTTTCTTTTGCCGACCACAGTAACACAAATATTTTCTTGTTTATTTGAGCAGTGACAATCTAGATCAAAACAGTGTTCCATCTGATGACAACATAGCATGCACATTTAAAAAAGCAACTTAACACCCAGCTACATTTTTAAACATTGGTGTCGTTTACACCTTGATAGAGACATGAGGGAAAGTTGCATACCTTATCTTATTAAAGACATCACAGCAAAAACAGTATTCACATTCTGACTCAAGACATGACGGTGTCATAGCTTCGCCTTCTGCAGGTGTAGCATGTGTGTACACTGTATTAACGTATCATCTGCAAAATCTACACCATTAACCACATTTATCCATAAGCCAAGGATAAAACGTGCAGCTGTATTGTCGTACCCAAAGACAAGAATGATTTAATAGGACATTGTGTGTGTACACGCTCACGTAAATATGACAGATAATCATGATGGATTGAACGGTTCGAATTAATGAGATGAGAACACTGCCACCTATTGGTAGAGCAGAGGAACTTAAGCAGAATAGGAAAGATCCACATACAAGGGAGTGAACACCACACACAGGACTTAAGTAATATAATAGCTATTAAACTGAAAACACATCATGTAAGACAGCCAAGTCTATTGTAGATTGTTCACACCTGAGATTACCACTCAATTTTGGTAATTTGATCGTGTAAGTGAGAAGACACAACAGGCACAACTAAATGATATTACCTCAAAGTTGTCAATACCATGCGAGTCTATCAAATTACTCTTAAACTATTACTGCAATCCACTGCTTAGCATTGTTTTGAAAAGGTTCAATATAGTTTATTGCAAACTATTATGTTTCAGGTATATAAAATATTAGTTTTGATCATAGTCGAATTACGATAATATCTGCCGGCACCCTATAGGTTGTGTGGGCCTTCTCCTAAATCGAATGTACAACATAAAAAATCAACACGTTTCACCCATATATTAAAAATAAATTATGTGGGCCTCAGGAAGTTTGGTTCAGCAGTGGGGAAAAAACAACAGACATTTGTGAACACCCATCATCACAGACTGAAGAATTCATCAGTGTCCTCCCCAAACCACGCATACAATGTGTGTGGGACACACAGGTGTTCATGTGATTGTCTCTGCTCTGTGGTCGTGCTTACAGTTTAGACATATTGATTGGGGTTCACATAATGCCACGTTGCCATGGTGATCAAAACAGGATCTTTGGAAACGCCGACTTTATTCACAGGCGAGAAAAGAGGGAGAAAGACTGCTGGGCTCTGGTGGTAACCGCGGGTTGGCGGGTCTTTTTCTACCAGAGTATCAGCAAGGGTATACAGAAATATGAGACCAAATAAAGATGCAACTTAGACAGTTGTACGACAAACGATCTGAACGCTAGTGATTTTGACATTTCATGTTGAGGCTGATTCAGGGTGCAGCTTCCAAATTGACATGTATGGACCCAATTACAGTGATGAATACCAACAGGTGAATGGAACCAGGATAAGGCAGGGTAACCCAGTGGTTAAAACATCTTACCAGTTACAGACAGGTTGTGTTAGATAATGACAACATGTTCTCCTTCACAGCAAAACTATGCCAAAAGTTGAATGATAATCGCAACCAAGTGCACCATTACCTCTGACATGATGTTTCTGAGATGCTTGCATGATGTCTGGCCTTGTGCTGTAGGACATCTGTGTGAAGAGTCCGCTTGTGACATGGTCTTGCTGGTTTTCATTTCAATGTTTTGTGGTAAATGTGACAGAAAACCTGTTGTGATAACAATGGGAATAGCAGAAACAATATATTTTCCACAACAAAAATGGATTTTATAACAAATTCTTTAAAAAACTGGTGTTATAAAATTTTTAATTGTACAGCCCCTCCTGAATCCTGGAATTAGAATAACTACAGTAGAACTAAGCTTCTACTATAATAGAAGAGTAGTTAGTTTGACATTTTTTTAAAAGGCTTACCTGGATGAATATGGTTAACAGTGTGATTTTACGACCATATCGGCCGGTTTATTCCTACATCGTTTAAAAGTGATACTTATAACTGATGTGGTTCTCCAGACTTTAATCCCAATTTCTTTGAGACCGGAAACGTAAAGACGCCGGACAGAACTAGTTTCAAATGATCAGAAAGAAGCCGAATCTATCTGTGAACTTCTATATTTAAAACTTTTTTGCATTTATGCAAATTTATTGCAATTTGCTTTCTTGCTTTCAATCTTTCAGATGTCACATTCTTAGCTAAATCATAATTTCATACGATTTAATCAAGGGGCGCACCTCCAGCTGGCAACCACAGATTGCGCACATGCGCAGTATATCCCACATTGAAATGACGTCAGCTCCTATATAATTATTCATCTTAATTGCGGTGCGACGTCACTGTCACATGCGCTACTAGTTTAGGCGCACAGTCGGTTGTCAAGATTTACTGACCTTGACGACAAATGTTCTTTCTGCAATATTGAATGTGAAACATTATCTCATTTATTTTATTACTGTCAATATACCAAACGTTTTTGGAAGAAAATGGAGGAATACATACTGTGTGAAAATGGTCATATTGTGAATATCGAATGCAAGGATGTTATAACATGTTTTGAGTCTACCCAAAGTTCTTTAGAATGGATAATCAATGTCATGATCTTGACTGGTAAGTTTCATGTCCACAAAGCTAAGTTTTCTAAGTCGACCCCATGTATGAAAGTTTTTTTGATTGACTTTAATTCTGTAATTGAGTCTCTTAAATTGTTAGAGAATAAGAAAAGTGTGTCTACTGTTCAATATTATGTTGAATTATTTTCAAATTGCTAATAATCCAAGTGCTAGGATGTATTCTTTTTGTCAACACAATGTGTGTATGTGCTTATCGTTATGGTTTGATGTATATTGTATGTGTAAATTCTGACTATGTTCTTGAATTAAAAAAATTCAAAAAAAAAAAAAAAAAAAAAAAAAGGCGCACTGTCGGTTTAATTTAGCTACCTAACAACAAACCATTACAGTTAAAGTGTGGGATGGGGTGCATTGAGCCTGGATGTGATGTACCATCCTTACCTAATCCTTTGATTAGCAAAACTATTTAATTAAGAAGAGTGATCTTCAATGTTGTAAAATAGCATACATTCCGAACAATATATTGAAAAATGTATTGCAACAAGAATTATCAAACCAGTTAGTGCCCACTGGGTAGCAACCAGGCCACTGAAAAATCTGAAAATATTCCTACGATTTATATCTAGGATTTATAAAAAATAAACCTCCTATTCACCTCAGATCTAAAGGTTTGTGTTTTTTCCTTTAATTTTAGTTCAGACCTAAACAACCAGATGAGTGTAAACCCTAACCAAGTTCTGACCTAATTAATCAATCAAGTACAAGGTGAGAGAAAATACCTGTAGACACTCGGCCCTCCATGGAACCGTTTTGACACCTCTGCGTTAGAGCTTTGACGAGAGCTCTCTTGCAGTGAGCACAAGCAAGAATAATAATTACATAGACCTTTTCTTAACAAAACCTCCATGCTTCAATTTACCAAACCTGTTCCCCTGGCCTATCACATGATATGGAGTCTGGTCTACTGTAATAATCCCTGTTTATTGACCAGAGGAAAAAAGCAATTTCGTGAAAAACCAGACGGAGTAAGTAGACATATTAACCAGGGGTCTTTTGGGTCTATACAAGGAGATTTCATGAACTAAATATATGGAAGGAACTGTCAAGTTCCAGGCTCCTTATTATGCCTTTTTCCGAATCCCCGACATTACAAGTTTCTATAAAAATGCTAATCGCGATGAAGGTGTCGCGCCAACCTGGGGCAGTTCTAGGAAGATGAGACAATTACCGTTACATTAGTCCAGATAGAAAAATCATCCCGTCTCTTCGCCCAAGGTGAGGGAGACAAATGACTGGGATGGCAATTCTTTATTAGTCCACCGTTGCGGTTTTTGCGATGGAGACGTAGGATCGCGGAGAATGAGTGGTCGCACTCCAGTCAGAATTCTGCGGACCACGTGTCTACGGTGGCAACCGAACCGTCACGTTACATTAGAGGCTCGGTGACATGGCGTCAACACAGCAAATGAACCTTAATGAACACAAATGAGTCGACTGAGGTGAGAGAGAGATGATCAAACTTTTATTAAATGACTTCATCTTCTGTACATGCATAATGTAGAGGGTGGGGGAAGAGGTGTCTCTGTCTGTCTGAATGGGTCTACATTGATATCATATACATATATATGATTTGCCAGCCAATGGGCTATACAAAGTGCAAGAAGCAAGGGCCACATGTTGGTTTAAGCTCAAAGTATGTAGGCCTTCTCATAGCCACCCACTGGTGTCTTGAGGAACCAAACAGATACATTTGAAAAAGTATATTTCTTCGGTTCAGTTGATTTGGTTATCATAAAACAAAATGCGCTGCAGTAGCTTACTCTACAAATCTTTCTCACCAAATACGAGAGCAGCTACATCTATCCATATTGCAAACCGAATGACATTGTATTGCTAGAAAACATAAGAGCTGATGAAAACAACTTGCTTGCATTCCATGATTTTTAATGGGGAGATATTTTTCAAATTACTTCTAGATTAAAATGTACCAAGTAAATATCAGAACAAAATATTGAAACCAAGTTGAAAACAAAATGAAATAATGTAAAAGGCACCTAGCTCTTTCTTCTTGGGAAAATGAAACAAATGGATTTCGAAAAAGACCTAATTTACAAGGCATTCTCCCCACTTTGGCTGGCGGTCGCTGTGATTTTAGTCGTGAATTTTGTCTAAATGACACATCTCCATCGCCATGCCGGTTATTTCATATGCAGATGGAGAGAATGTTTTATTGCCGAGGAGATGGGCGATATGGCATCTGGGCTGAAATGACATTTACATTTTAATGGTGAGGACGAACAGAAGCACAGAGAGCTGGTGGGACATCATCCGGACAAGGTCACAGGTCACATGTTTTTGTAGTTTCTAAAACAAACACAAATCTCTCATGCACTCTGTGACGCCACACATACAGTACATTCAGTTTCCTTTTTTTTTTTTTTTAAGGTTTATGAAAAACAACAGCAATCTACACAGCTTATGTACATTTTACATTAAATATACCTCAGAAGAACATCAGATGAAACAGCATGGCATCTAAATGGAACTAGAGCGCTTTCCTAGTTTCCCGTGAGAACTGAATAAAAGCAACCACAGGTTAGGTGTTTACGATATAGACTTGAAGCTTATTTTATTAAAAGCGACAATAATAGTGACACAGGTGATTATGGACATACAGCTGCTTGATTTGCCCATAGGGTGTACGGACTGGGACGGTGATAGCAGATGTACAAAGGCCTCAAGGAACACTCCTTTAAAGGATGGTTTGTTCTTTTTGGGGAATGGGGTTCCACAGCCTGTTGGGTTCTATCGTGTCAGCTGGCCCACCACCTTCAGAAGAGTCTTGTTTTCCTGCTTCAGCTGTTCGTTCTCGTCCTCAATATCATCCAGGTCCTGCGAAAAAAACACAAAAACAAAGAGGGCTCTACTTCAGCTAGATCACACACACACGCACACACACACACACACACACACACACACACTGCAATACCTGCCATTGTTCCCTAGGCTAATGTAGCTCGTTTGTAGAATGAGGTAAGAGTGTAAATGGGAGTAGGAATTAAGAGTTCCGCCTCCCTGGTCTCCCCTTCAGCCAAATTGCCTTGATAATAAAAATGTAACATTAACAGCTCGAGTAGCCTCAAATTAAGAGACCCGTTGCCAGCCCACGTCTCATCAAAGCATTCACCCGAGTGACACTTCTCATTTTGGACTCCCATCAATCACTGGTGCCAGCGACAGGTGACCGTCAAGATTTGCCAAGACACACTTGTCGGAAACTTTGAAGGAAATATTGTCTGAGTCAACCACGGGAGGTCACAGAACCCACAGTGTGGTATAGCTACAGTGCAAAATCACATCCAAGAGAAAACTTAAAACTAACTTCACAATCACATAATACAGTAGCTAGTTCCAGCGGTTGGAAAAATGTCACTATAGCTTCCAGCCTGCCATATATTCATCTGTTTCGAATAACAACTGACTAATACAACTTTATCAACAGAATCCCTAAAAGACGTAATTTTGCTATCAAGTTGCAGTTTAATATTCCAGTAGCAAAAGGGTAATGCCTGACCTGATCTGTCTGTCTGTTTCGTCCCAGCATGCCTTGCAGCACTGAGAGGGATTCTGAGTGACATTCTTTGATTGCTATCACAGAGACAAGTGCTCAAAACAAAGAGACACTCTTACAACTATCTTCCTGTTCACGTAATGCTATCATACTGCCGTCTCCATATGGACGTATGGCCCATGAGTTGTGGACCACATTAGGCTGAAGCAATGTCAATATAATATAGACAGACACAAACGTGTCCCCAAAAAGTGCAAAAACAACGCTGGACCTGTTGCAGAAGGCTGCTATGTCTCTGTTGGAATATTCCGGAGAGCCTGCTGTTGAGGTTGTCCTGCTAAAATGCCTTAAACAGAGCAGAATGTTAACTGCTAAAACCTGTGACCCAGATAAGGGGAGTAGGGTCATTTGATGGGGAGTGTATGTTGATAGTCTCAGAGCACAACCAGTGTTGTTTGAAGACAAACTCTGCATGTGTCCATGACCTCTTAAACCTGCCTCTAGATTGGGGAAAAACACAGTCTTCTGCTAAGAACCTTGGAAAAAACGTTAACTTTTTAAGTCATTGTTTTATATTTAAAGGAACGAAGCAATGGTTAATGAAACCTTCAGATTTAATTAATGTTGTTTTACGTACAAAATTGCAAACATTTTGTCTTGGCTGGTTGTAGCAAGCAAGCTAGCTGGCTAATGTTTCTGTTTAAATATTTGCCTCTGGGGACATTGCCAGCGTTTTTGTTTCACTTGGCTGTTAGTTCCTGATCTTCTAAGAACATTATTTGAGGAATTGCCCAAAGTGTGACATCAAAATGAGATGGATGGAATAACAAGGAGCTCTAAATGAGGATAACTGGCTCCTATTCTAAACCTTGTGAGACAGCCAGAGCCTCTGAGACTTCACCCAGGCGTCTGCCACTCCGAAGCGAGGAGGAGGCCATCGGCTGGAATGCCCAAGACGATTCTCAGAAATTCCCTCAACAAGATCATTAGCAGGCACCATTACTATTATCTAACATCCTCTGATCAACTTTCCCCGCTCAAGCGACGTACTGACCCTCTGCGTCTTAATAGTGTGTCGCGCTGAAAGACTTGAACTCAGCTGGCTGATGTGTCATGATATATGGCACTTTTATTCTCTACTCTGGAACTGCGCTATAGAAATACAATTAAAGTAGATTAAGTTACGACTAATATGAATTCCAATCCAATGTTTTACAGCAGCAGGACCATAGCATTTTATGCATGGAAACTGTTATGTTTCAAAGGGCAACTGATTTCAGTCAGCTACCACACAGCTAAATTTAGAAGTTGATTCCTCAAAAGGCGAACCAGAAAAGATCTGCTCCTTGAACCACATTAACCCTACGGCGTGACTGGATGGGGTACGACACATGCAATTGACATAGTATGAAATGGTGATCAAACACCAATAACATCAAATTCAGGAACTGCGTTGCAGGAGATATTAAAAAACTGATTGCCTGTAGATAGCCTGTAGATAGCTAGTGATTTGGCAATCGGATCTATTTTGTGCAGACTTCTTTTACACTGACCACTACACTGTTTCTGGTTTTCTCTGTGAAACTATTTTAAAAAAAAAAACATCATGATGCAGGTACGAAGTGGCAGAAGAGGAAAATCTATTAAAATGTCTGATACAGGCTTTAGTTTTTTTTGCACTAATTGTAATCATTATTGTGTCTCATTCTGTCCTGTTATCCTCCTTAATCACAGCAGAGTGCCTGTGACTCCAACTTTTCTCTGACCTTTTTCCCGCTGTGGCAAATTGGCTCAAATTAAGATAACTCACTTCACTATAAAGTCTACAATGCATACTGTAATAACACAAATTAATGACAATTGGAACGGTGACCTAAAACGGACAGTTGAACAGGAAATGGCACTGCAAACTTCAGAAATATCACACATGCCTTAGTGAATTGTATAAATCTACAGACTTACATGTATGCCTTATACACACACATGTTAATATTAACATATTACAAACCTACACAAAAGTCCAACCTAGCAGAAGTCATATATAGTCTAAATCAGAATGACCCTCTCCAACCTAGCAGAAGTCATATATAGTCTAAATCAGAATGACCCTCTCCAACCTAGCAGAAGTCATATATAGTCTAAATCAGAATGACCCTCTCCAACCTAGCAGAAGTCATATATAGTCTAAATCAGAATGACCCTCTCCAACCTAGCAGAAGTCATATATAGTCTAAATCAGAATGACCCTCTCCAACACTCACTCTGTTCAGCAAGTCAATCTCCTCCTTCAGTTTCCCAATCAGCTCGTCTTTGTCCTGGTAGGCTTCCAGCAACTGTCCATTCTCCTGCCTCTCTCTGGCCAGCTCCTGAGGAAAAGGGACAAAGAGTTCGGTTAACAGTAGATATGCAGTGTGTTGGCACTAAGCCACGGTCTACAATAGGCTTAGAGGGGATTTTTTTTTTTTTAAATCACCCGATAAGCAGGGCAGGTCACTTTGGTATGGTTCACGGACAGAGCGAATAAATAAGGCTAGACCATGTTTCTAAATTCTAGACTGAAAATGGCCAGGAATCTGTCTCCAGTTTATACTTGCTTTTGGGATAAGCATGAGCTGGTTCCCATGGAAACCCCAACAGGAATATAATGCAGCTTAATGTCCATGTGGCAACCGTATATCCAGAAACACATGGACAAATAAATGTATGTTATGACGAGCTATTGTGGCAAGACGGGTAATCAAAGTAATACACATTATCATGATTAATGAGAAACATATGATATTTGAAGCAATCAAGGACGCTTAAAGGGGCTCTCTGTATAAAGCTATTACATAAATTAGATTTGAACAGCAAGCCAAAGAAAACTAGTTAAGACTTGCTGTACCTAAAGTGCACCAACTCGTCTCTCTCAAATCCACCACAGATGTGAAAACACCGGTGTCGTGGCAAGCTCAAGCATGGCGAGCTCAGGAAGTGTTTTTTTCTCTCCGTGGACTGGACCTTGTGACATTTAAAAATCGAAAAAGTGATAGACATGGAGTGCAGAGTTTTATAAGAACAGGCTGATGGGGAGAGAAATCTGTCTTTCTGTATTTCTCTTTGTCAGCAGTAAAGGTCATCTTTTGACTGAACACCGGGTTATCGCAACCAGAAATACAAAACCACAACTGATCTAATATGAACAGCTTTGCCAGAAACTGGGCAGCCGCTTAAACTGTTTAGAGGGGAATTCATCGTTCAAAATAAATCCTCAACATGTACGAGGCCGCAGATAGATGCTTTAAAACATTTATAGCCAAGTAAGGCCAAGGGACTAGGAGGACCTATTGAAAGTGCTGCACAGGTTTTCCTCCCCCTTGGATAACTCACTGCAGACAGACACCTTTCAGGAAATGTGAAATGGAGAGAAAGTGAATGGCGAAATAGATGGAAATTATATCAAATAGTGAAGCATAAACCATTCCATCTCACAGACTTGGAGACAGTGCGTTTGTTGTACATCATAAGTCATATTGTGAGTTGCTAACAAACGCTGACTGGTGAAAGCATATGGTTTATAATATGTGTCCTGTAACCAAGTGATCATGTGATGTGAACATTAGACTGGGCTCCATCATTTTTGTCCCTCTGGTTGGATGCTAACTGCATTTCGTTGTACTGTACTTGTACTGTTAAATGCCAATAAAGCTGAATCTGATCTAAACACGGGCGTGCTTTCTGGCACTAAACCAGCGCATTTAAATGACGCGGAGTGAACAAGTGTGCACTTCCGGGTGAATGGTGGACCTGGCCTTGTTTTGGGTGTACCTTTTCCAGTTCCTCTATCCTCCTCTCCAGAAGTCCGGGCACAGCAGCGTTGCCATGGTGGTGCTGGCGGTGACGACTGTTTCCCCAGGCCTCCTCTTCAGAACTGCACACACACACACACACACACACACACACACACACACACACACACACACACACACACACACACACACACACACACACACACACACACACACACACACACACACACACACACACACACACACACACACACACACACACACACACACACACACACACACACACACACACACACACACACACACACACACACCTCAGTCCTGCCGTCATGAATGTTTCTGCTTTACACATGGTGGACAATGCACACACACTGGCGGACAATGCACACACACTGGCGGACAATGCACACACACACACACTCGCGAGCACACTTACCAGTCAGAGTTTCACTGACATTCAAAAGCATCCCATAATGCACACAGCGCTGGTGGCTATGACTCACACACTGTTGGGCGCATAATACAGCTCTAATGGCGTGAACAGAACAAGTACTTATACCTGTCCTAACCCCGGTTTTTGTCACTCTCAATTTGGCATGCCCCCCCTCCGCCCCCTTGTTCCATTAGAACGGAAAAGCTGTCAGAGTTTTCAAGGTCAAAGAATGGAGTCTGAATGGGGCAATTCCAATATGGCAGCCGTTTGAATGCTGAGATGAGTGAATGCTGTCCTGCGTGAGTCCACTTTGCGTCGTTGGCAAACAAAGCTTGGCCATTCATTGGTTGGTGAAAGGAGGTGCTTCAATGGGGCTCGGGATTCAGCTTGTGAGGAACATAAACATGATCTCCCATAAACTCTCCTCTGAGGAATATTCATGTGGAACATCTTTCGTTTGCGGGCAATATTCAAATGATTGTGATACCTTATGACTAGAATGGTGCGTCTGTGTAAAGCAAAGTCCTACAAGATTAGGCATGTTCTGTCGTGAATTTATATTCTTATTTACATATAGCTTGATTAGGCCTATAATTGCCAAGTGCTCGGTTCACAAGTGACCATGTTTAAACGTGACTGTCTCATAATGGTGTCCAGCAGATGTATGTGAAGGCCGATGCCAGAGTTAGATAATTGGTGACCAGAGTTAGATAATTGGATGATTTTTACACTATGATAGTTTTGTCTAGATGAACATAACTTAAGGACGGATATGAATGAAGAGTTAAATCATGTTACTGTTCTAACAGGTCAACATCGAAATTGTTGCAAACCGACTTTCCCATATAACTTGCTATAATAACTTGCTGATCTAACTCGTTATTAAAATTGTTTCGGAAGGAACGAAAAACATTCCACAATGTCACAAAAACAATCCTATCATCACCACCAATAACACTTGTTCAACGGAAAGGGCTATGCTAATTACTGGGCAAACCACACTGTTAGTGACTACAGAGTCCTTCCAGGTCAAATGTCAAGCCAGAGTGCTACATGGGAATGTGTTTCACCTTAGAGCAGCTCATTGTTAGTGAGAACCCACAGTTGTATTAACATTTTTTCTTAATGTTATTTAAAAATGTAATTCCTACTCAAATACGCTGAAACAGGGACCACTAACCAACCCATAGGAAGGTATACACTTTCGCACGTCTATATTCCAGAAAAGACATCTAAAATATATTTATGTCAAATAAGGCACAATTAAAGTCCCATGCAACAACATAGATTTGTCTTTGCAAGTTCTGGGCATGTCTATAGGTCAAAAATCCCATTCCCTTCCAAGAGACCAAAAGATAACGTTTTACAAAACGGAGATGCATCCGAAGGACACAAACAAATGCTGTTCATTTTCTCACACCCACCGCTCACTTACGGTAGAAATTGTTTACTTATCTGTGTCCGTGAAAGATTAGTAACACCTACGGAAACACGACGTGCCAGAGGGCTCTACCGACAGAGGAAACACAGCAGAGCTCTAGGGGTTTAGAGAAGGTCTGTAGAGCCAACAGGTCATGAGCTGTTATCAAGGACATGAAACGAGCAACAGGCGGAACACAATAACAGCCGATGAGGACCATAATGACACCGTGAGAGGATTGTGCGAATGCTGCAGCCGGTTCTAGATGTTCATTGTCGTACACAACGAGGGGGTTGCCCACTCCATCGGCCATCTTTTGACGCCCCACCTGGTAGCCTCTCTGCTCCACACACACACACACACACACACACACGGGACCATCCAACTGTGGAGAGGCCAGCCAATCGCAGGCGGACATAATTACTGGGCCAGATTGGGAGAGTCAGCTGGTGAACTTGGCCGGGATCACAGAACTTTACAATTCGACTCTGATTGTCTCGCGGTGACGGTGGGAAACTGAGGCATCAATTGCATCAAATGTCTTTGGGCGTTCATCAATGTAGCATGAAGATATATGCCTTAGACCGAGGTGGTATCTTATTATGCCAAGCTGTCCACCACAGTCTAGATTTGAGCTGTAACAGTGTCTATGGCTGTTATGTCGCTGGGAGCTTCATGCAGTGATGCATATTGGTCATCAACTGTAGTGGGTTGATTTCTTTGTTTTGTCGTGCTTTAATGATTCCCTCAGACAGGGTTTGATGTCAGCAAAAGCAATCAAAGGTTGTTAGCCAAGTGAGTCGAGTCTGATTGATGTGGTTGGAAATATGGTTTGGTGAGGACTTCTTTGGTGCCGTGGAGAAATCTTTCACCCTGCCAAGTCTGTTGCTGCACTCGTAGGCACAAATTCAAATCAGGAAAATTTGGGTAAAAAATCGTGAAAAATTGAAATCCTGCCAATTTGTGGAACAATATTCCTAAATTGTCAAAACCAAATGTGATTGGCGTGCATTCAACAACTTTGGGACACCTGGCAAGTTAAACTGTGCAATCTTTTCTGGGGCACTGAAGTCAAACTGGAA
Organism: Dallia pectoralis; assembly: GCA_029465975.1. NCBI lineage: Eukaryota > Metazoa > Chordata > Actinopteri > Esociformes > Umbridae > Dallia > Dallia pectoralis. The sequence continues at coordinate 12,030,443 of CM055736.1, forward strand.
CTTCCAGTTCCTCTGGCAAACGCTGCGAGCGTCATGATGAAATGTTCAAATCAACTCAAGTACATGCAAGGTCCTCACACTGCAAAGGGAGTTTCTGCCTTCTCTTTATGTTCTCCCAAAATACTAGTGAAAATTTAAACCCTCATTATCAACACAAAATTTAGGAGACAATTCCTTACCTCTGGTAACGGCCACTCCCAGACCTCAGCGTTTCCTGTGGAAACAAACGTAAGACACGTTTAAGGCAAACTCATGGGCTGGCCAGGGCTTGTCTGCACAGTACGCTCTTCAAATAGTATTCCAGGTTGGTCGTGTAAGCAACAGCAGAAGCAGAAGTACGTGTGTAAATTCTCACCTACAAATTGAGTTTTGAAACGATCTTGTTGGTATTTTTTGTAATCAACACTGTGGTTTTGGTGAAATATACCAGTGACTCATTTTAAAAGTAAGGCCTCATCCACCGCACTTTGTGACTGCCTGACATAAATCCCACTATTCCAGATTAATCTGATGTGCACACGCACGCACACACACACGCACAAACAAAAACAGCAGGGGCACACCCTTGCGTCTGCAACAGAGACACAACAAAAAAACATAACAGCCAAAAATAATCATCAATAGCTATTACAGAAAGCCTGCAGGTTGCGTATAAACAGCCTCAAACCTCTGCTGAACTAATACACAGCTTCTCAGAATCTTATAGCTGATGCATGACCACACAGCCCCTAGTTACACCATGCAATCTCTAACGTTTAACTCGAGGTGCAAATATCGATATGTTTTCCCATTCCAGCATAATCTTAGAGTCAAAGGTCCACACTGATCCCCTAAGGTAACACATCTGAATGATAAAAAATGGGTCAGACGAACCAGAGATCCCGATAGACAACAGGACAGATGGGTATGCGATTTTCCCTGGGGTCTTGAACAGTGTCACCCTGTGATTGAGAATACCTCTGTCAATAGGAGCGTGTGGTTCACAGTGAGCCAGAGGTGAACCCTGGTCCCTGCCTCCATCAGCCTCTCCGTTTCCCCGACATCCCATTTATCACCCCCAGCCCACAGCTCTTCTGGGGCCTCATTCTGAGCACTCCCTGTCGGGCCTGGCCCTGATGGATTCACCCAACTGTACGGAAGCTGTAAAGGCTCCAGTCTATGGAAGTTGGATGAAAAGCTAAACTGAGCTGGGTAAATCCTTCCTGTGTGATAGTGGTCTCTGAGAATGATGAGCTCCTTTACCCGGTGACTCAACAACACCCAGTGCTGCTTGATTTGATTAGCACGCTACTGTGTTCATGAGCACCACAAATGTATGTTAATTAAGGAATACAGAGCTGAAGGTAGGAACCATAGTGGCCAAATTGAGCTTATTTTACTTGATTTGAGTCATAAAGGATAAATGCTCACTGTGATAGCTAATAACCGGGTGTTAGCTACAGCAGCACAGTAACGAAGCAACTGTGTCAACGGTTATCCAAATAATTAGAGTATACGAACAGCCCCCAGTAAGGCTGTTGGATCGAATCCCTCTGCCAACAAGGTAAACAATCAGTCATTCAATTCTCGAGGAAGATAATGTATCTTAATTGATCTGGATGAGATGATCTGCTGAATACCTCAAATAATTAAGGGGAGTAGAAATAATCTAGAGTGACAGAGGTAAACAGTATACTTGTCTGAGACAAACAGCAGAATTCCAGATTAGGCCTTGGTGTTCAGCTTGAAATCAGAATTAAGGGAAGATTTTGTATTAGGGCTGTGCAAACGTGTACCTACATAAACTGAACCAGGGAGCATTTTAGTAGGGGAATATTGCTTTAAGCGGTTGCAAAGAAATTAATAGGATCAGACCATTATTTATGTGTCTACATTATGATGACGAAGAGGGAAGTGATACATGCAATCACAGATTTGCTAAAAAAATGTACAACATAATGCACTACTTTTCTTAGTGTTCCTCCTCTAATGTATTTATTACTATATATTATATTTGTTTTCGTTAAACAGTTTTATAAAAATAGGTCATTAAATGAAACTTTAACCAATGCCTCAGGACTTGTGCTAATCGTTAAGCGCACGTGTTAAAATCAGTCTGTTGTTCGTGATTTGTTGAATTCCCTTTCACCTAGTTGTGTACGTCCTAATTGGGGACCAATTTACTTTTTGTAATGAGTCAAGACACCTTTGCCCCGGACACTTGGAGTAAAGTGCAGTCAGTACTGCCAACATTCCACCAAGCCTATCAGAATGTGAGGCTTAACTCTCACCCTATCACCACCCAACACTCCTTATCACTCCCCCAACAGTGTTAGGATTCACAAGGATGAGGGGATAGGGGTTGTTTCTGGATAGGATATGGCCCTTACAGCAGCATCCTTGGTCTGTTATTTACTCACTCACTAAAACGTTAAAAGCTTTCAAAGGTCCTTGTCATCTGTCCATTTGAAAATCTAAATGGCATTTCCATTTCGCATTCTGGACGAACAGGTCAGAGATTTCTACCAAACCAAATGATTGTTCTGTTCTGAGAAAGAGGAGAGAAGACACGCAAAAAATCCAGATATGTGTGCGTTTTATCTGTATTTTATTTGATTAGACAATCTCGCAATTCTTGTTTCTCTATCAGTTCACAAACCTCAACATGAAATGAAAGATCATTTGGCCCGAAGTGTCGCTGGATATCTGATCGTGAAAGCGGGAAAGACAGACTTGGTATTTGACATTTTGCACTGTTTGCTGCTCTCATCTTCTACAATCGGCACTTGACTTGCATTAGATGAGTAGCCTGTCACAAACGAGTTGAACATGTAGACTGCTCCAAATAGTGAAGGGCCCATTATGCATGTGGCCCTGCCAGTTGTTCACACAGTGTGTGTGTGCTGACAGACTCAGGCTCCACCAGTCATATTTAAATAAATTAAAACGATGGTACTGCCCCATTGCCCAACCCTACTGCTCACTTATACTCACTGGGCTGTGAGTGGCCACAAGGACAGAATGTCATTTAGACTACAGCGCCACCTAGTGCCATCCACCACACTTCTGAAAGAAGGCCAGGTCTGGAGAAAACTAGAGAAAGACTCGTAAGGAAAAGCTATATGAAGCGTTGACCAGAAATATTCAAGTCGTTATCGATTTGCTTATCATTGTGAATATTTTCTGTTGAATTATATTCTAGCTGAAATTACCATATCAATCATGTGAAAATATTATTTAGTGAAGTATTGTTTAGCACAGATATATTATAGAAGTTTGATTAAAAGCAAACAGACGTGGCAAAAATCAATATTTAATGTGACATTTGAAATGACATTCAAATGTTTCTTGTTGATAGCTGGAGGCAGGGTCTTGTTATGAGTCGAGCATTACACTACTGGAAGTACACATTACACAACTACACATGTTGTTGCATATGAAAACATTTTCAATTGTTGACCTTACTGACATAAATTTGGATTAATAGCGCAATTCTGTGGCCCAAAAGTCCAACTCTAATATAATAAGCGACACAAATAATAACTCAGCATTTTGTGGATTTGCATTTATTTATTGATAATATCAAGTCAGCTTTGTGAACACTACAGATGTTAAGGTGCCGTAAGTTGTACACGTACAGTTAAAAGAACGAGAGGCTGCTCCAACTCAAAATCAACTGGTGCACGGGCGTAAACGTGACGACTGGCAGCCCTCTCACTGAGATGTGCGCTGCTCAGGGTGACGTCACACAAAACCAGGGGAGACAAGGACTCAGAGTTCTATCAGACTGTTGAGAGACATATGTGTGAGAGAACCGCAGCACCTGAATGGTGTGTGTATGTGTGTGTGTGTGTGTGTGTGTGAGACATGGAGAAATGCCCTTGTTTTCAGATATTCTCCCAGTTTGCGTTCATAACATTAACAGTGCCCTGTGCCGTGATTGCCTCCGCCTAATGTGCTGCCTTGCAACCCAGACTGTGAGTCGCTGAGACAAGTGAGGACACTTCACAGTGCTGCATTTGGGTCTGTGCGACTCTATTTATCATGCTTGAGCTCCGCTGACAGCTTGAATAACACCCTCTGATGCAGCCCTAAGAGCCACTATCACAGAGAACCTACCGGCTTGACAGCAGAGAGCTTCGTGAACAACACTGTGAATGAGTTGTATTCATGTTACATTTTCAGCTCTTATAGACATATGACAGACCCACACAAGGGATTTGCATTGTGTGTCCCTGTCTGTGCGCCTGTGTCTCTGTCTGTCTGTCTGTGCATCCGTCCGTGTGTGTCTGTCTGTCCGCCTGTGTCACTGTCTGCCTGTCTGTCCGCCTGTGTCACTGTCTGCCCGCCTGTGTCTCCGTCTGCCCGCCTGTGTCTCCGTCTGCCCGCCTGTGTCTCCGTCTGCCCGCCTGTGTCTCCGTCTGCCCGCCTGTGTCTCCGTCTGCCCGCCTGTGTCTCCGTCTGCCCGCCTGTGTCTCCGTCTGCCCGCCTGTGTCTCCGTCTGCCCGCCTGTGTCTCCGTCTGCCCGCCTGTGTCTCCGTCTGCCCGCCTGTGTCTCCGTCTGCCCGCCTGTGTCTCCGTCTGCCCGCCTGTGTCTCCGTCTGCCCGCCTGTGTCTCCGTCTGCCCGCCTGTGTCTCCGTCTGCCCGCCTGTGTCTCCGTCTGCCCGCCTGTGTCTCCGTCTGCCCGCCTGTGTCTCCGTCTGCCCGCCTGTGTCTCCGTCTGCCCGCCTGTGTCTCCGTCTGCCCGCCTGTGTCTCCGTCTGCCCGCCTGTGTCTCCGTCTGCCCGCCTGTGTCTCCGTCTGCCCGCCTGTGTCTCCGTCTGCCCGCCTGTGTCTCCGTCTGCCCGCCTGTGTCTCCGTCTGCCCGCCTGTGTCTCCGTCTGCCCGCCTGTGTCTCCGTCTGCCCGCCTGTGTCTCCGTCTGCCCGCCTGTGTCTCCGTCTGCCCGCCTGTGTCTCCGTCTGCCCGCCTGTGTCTCCGTCTGCCCGCCTGTGTCTCCGTCTGCCCGCCTGTGTCTCCGTCTGCCCGCCTGTGTCTCCGTCTGTCCGCCTGTGTCTCCGTCTGTCCGCCTGTGTCTCCGTCTGTCCGCCTGTGTCTCCGTCTGTCCGCCTGCCTGTGTGTGTGCCTGCCTGCCTGTGTGTGTGTGCCTGCCTGCCTGTGTGTGTCTGCCTGCTTGCCTGTGTGTCTGCCTGCCTGCCTGTGTGTCTGCCTGCTTGCCCGTGTGTCTGCCTGCTTGCCCGTGTGTCTGCCTGCTTGCCCGTGTGTCTGCCTGCTTGCCCGTGTGTCTGCCTGCTTGCCCGTGTGTCTGCCTGCTTGCCCGTGTGTCTGCCTGCTTGCCCGTGTGTCTGCCTGCTTGCCCGTGTGTCTGCCTGCTTGCCCGTGTGTCTGCCTGCTTGCCCGTGTCTGCCTGCTTGCCCGTGTGTCTGCCTGCTTGCCCGTGTGTCTGCCTGCTTGCCCGTGTGTCTGCCTGCTTGCCCGTGTGTCTGCCTGCTTGCCCGTGTGTCTGCCTGCTTGCCTGTGTGTCTGCCTGCTTGCCCGTGTGTCTGCCTGCTTGCCCGTGTGTCTGCCTGCTTGCCCGTGTGTCTGCCTGCTTGCCCGTGTGTCTGCCTGCCTGCCCGTGTGTCTGCCTGCCTGTCTGTGTGTCTGCCTGCCTGTCTGCGTGTCTGCCTGCCTGTCTGCGTGTCTGCCTGCCTGTCTGCGTGTCTGCCTGCCTGTCTGCGTGTCTGCCTGCCTGTCTGCGTGTCTGCCTGCCTGTCTGCGTGTCTGCCTGCCTGTCTGCGTGTCTGCCTGCCTGTCTGCGTGTCTGCCTGCCTGCCTGTCTGTGTGTCTGCCTGCCTGCCTGCCTGTCTGCCTGCCTGTCTGCCTGTCGCCTGCCTGCCTGCCTGTGCGCCTGCCTGCCTGCCTGCGCCTGCCTGCCTGCCTGTGCCCTGCCTGCCTGCCTGTGCGCCTGCCTGCCTGTCTGTGCGCCTGCCTGCCTGTCTGTGCGCCTGCCTGCCTGTCTGTGCGCCTGCCTGCCTGTCTGTGCGCCTGCCTGCCTGTCTGTGCGCCTGCCTGCCTGTCTGTGCGTCTGCCTGCCTGTCTGTGCGTCTGCCTGCCTGTCTGTGCGTCTGCCTGCCTGTCTGTGCGTCTGCCTGCCTGTCTGTGCGTCTGCCTGCCTGTCTGTGCGTCTGCCTGCCTGCCTGTGCGTCTGCCTGCCTGTCTGTGCGTCTGCGTGCCTGTCTGTGCGCCTGCCTGCCTGTCTGTGTGTCTGTCTGCCTGTCTGTGTGTCTGTCTGTCTGCCTGTCTGTGTGTCTGTCTGTCTGCCTGTCTGTGTGTCTGCCTGCCTGCCTGTCTGTGTGTCTGTCTGCCTGTCTGTGTGTCTGTCTGCCTGTCTGTGTGTCTGTCTGTCTGCCTGTCTGTGTGTCTGTCTGTCTGCCTGTCTGTGTGTCTGTCTGTCTGCCTGCCTGTGTGTCTGCCTGCCTGTCTGTGTGTCTGTCTGCCTGTCTGTGTGTCTGTCTGTCTGCCTGCCTGTGTGTCTGCCTGCCTGTCTGTGTGTCTGCCTGCCTGTCTGTGCGCCTGCCTGCCTGTCTGTGCGCCTGCCTGCCTGTCTGTGCGCCTGCCTGCCTGTCTGTGCGCCTGCCTGCCTGTCTGTGCGCCTGCCTGTCTGCCTGCCTGTCTGTCTGTCTGCCTGCCTGTCTGTGCGTCTGCCTGCCTGTCTGTGCGTCTGCCTGCCTGTCTGTGCGTCTGCCTGCCTGTCTGTGCGTCTGCCTGCCTGTCTGCCTGCCTGCTCTGTGTGCCTGCCTGTATGTGCGTGCTGCCTGCCTGCCTGTCTGCGTCTGCCTGCCTGTCTGTGCGTCTGCCTGCCTGTCTGTGCGTCTGCGTGCCTGTATGTGCGTCTGCCTGCCTGCCTGTCTGTGTGTCTGTCTGCCTGTCTGTGTGTCTGTCTGCCTGTCTGTGTGTCTGTCTGCCTGTCTGTGTGTCTGTCTGTCTGCCTGTCTGTGTGTCTGTCTGTCGCCTGCCTGCCTGTATGTGCGTCTGCCTGCCTGCCTGTCTGTGTGTCTGTCTGCCTGTCTGTGTGTCTGTCTGCCTGTCTGTGTGTCTGTCTGCCTGTCTGTGTGTCTGTCTGTCTGCCTGTCTGTGTGTCTGTCTGTCTGTCTGCCTGTCTGTGTGTCTGTCTGTCTGCCTGTCTGTGTGTCTGCCTGCCTGTCTGTGTGTCTGCCTGCCTGTCTGTGTGTCTGCCTGCCTGTCTGTGCGTCTGCCTGCCTGTCTGTGTGTCTGCCTGCCTGTCTGTGTGCCTGCCTGCCTGTCTGTGTGTCTGTCTGCCTGTCTGTGTGTCTGCCTGCCTGTCTGTGTGTCTGCCTGCCTGTCTGTGTATGCTTGTGTGCCAAATATCATTCCATAGCAATGTTCTACCTCTCATATATCTCAAACACATTTCTCAAAAATGAATTTATGGGTGTATGCAACCTGACAGCCTTTGTGTGCTTGACAGCCCATTAAAATTTCAGAAGACCCAGAAGGCATTGCTAATAAAAGTTCAACAATAGATCGGCTTTTGCATTTCTGCTCGCGGAATTCTTCATCTCTCCCACCGAAGCCGATCACTATCTGATACTCTGGAGGAACTCAGTCAAGCCAGGCCATATTTGTGTTTGTCTTTGATTGACATTTCAAAGTAGAACGTCTAATAAATAGTCATGCAAAAGAAGAAAAATTCAGCCAATCAACAGTTCACTAGCAGGAGTCATGCAAAGGATACATTTACCTGTCTTGGTAAAGGATATAGGATAACAGTTACCTGTTTTACACTTGTAATCATTAGTCAACAATAGTGACACAACATGCAAATATTGTCTCCAGCTAGTCAACCACATTTTTTAATGAGATTAGAACTAATCTGGGAAGGGAATAGCATGTGCCTGTAACAGACAAGGTTCTCTAGCTTTGGTGGACCAAAAGTGTAAAAATAAGAAATGAAAATGAGTGTTGTGAAGATTCTGTCTGTCATAGCAATAATGTGTAAGTGTGTTCGTGTCAAAGAAGGCACACATACCATAAAACAGACGGAGTGAACTGATCCAAAACTGCCCCAGACTTAAACCCTGGCAACAGATTAAAAGCAGATGAGCCAGTGAAATGTTCCAGAATGTTCTATCAAGTCACTAAGATTAGAGAAAGTGTTTTACTTTTAGAGCTTACATACCACAGATAACCAGGTCCACATGGGAGCCTCTGATAGAAAGGGCCTCTCAGTGACTGGGTCATTACTGGACCCAGTATTGGTTATTCTAAGAATACAACACAAAGTCAACCAGGGGACCATGAAAATATGCAAGGAAAACAGGCTCCAACTGCATGTGTGTGTGTGTGTGTGTGTGTGTGTGGTTGTGTGTGTGTGTGTGTTTTACTGGGCTATTCTACAGGGACACTGGCTGCATTTGTGTGTCTGCTTGTGCCAATGTGTCAGTAGACAGACGGGGACACAACTAGGATTAACCCCGGCCTGAGTTGGAGCAGAGGAGAAAGGGGTTGGCTTTTCCCAGACGTACTGATAACACGGTTTGTCATGGTGAATTGAAGTGTTGCTATCACTACAGGATGTTCTCTGTTTTACACATACAATGAAATGCTGTGGTCAATGCCACACTGCCCTCATCATGATGGGATGTGATGACATGGAAAACTGTTTCCCGCAGAAATATAACATGGCGAGCCAGACATATATTTCTAATATTTCTAAGGTCACGGTTGAGTTTAAGCACCAGCCAATTAAAATAGTTGTGGGTATGTAGAGAGCTCTCGTTGTTCTCACATAAGCTTGCACATTTATTCAGATGCTAACGTGGACACTTGACAATGACTGTCCAGCAACAAGTTATAATAATTGATTTGATAATTAATTAATCGCTGACGTATTTCAAGGTGCACCAACACCTGCTTATCGGTTTAAAGTTTTACTCAAAGAAATAAAATAACTCAAAGAAATGATTCACAATCTTGTGAAGATAGGCCCCAAAATACTCATCAGATCTTTGTAAATATTGGCCCACAAGGTACTTATATGACCATCATATGGAGAGACCATGGGGTTTGCTAACATCAGCAACTAGCCAGAACTGTGCTCACGTGAGCACGTTTACGCGAGGCTCAATTTGCATTTGTTGCTGTAAATAACCAAGCTAGTCGGATAGCACTCTTGCCCACTGAAATTACAAATTTAGCATTTGGCTGTAATTATTCCTATAAAAATACACCACCGTTCAAAAAGTTGCGATCTCTTAGAAATGTCCTAGTATTCAAATGAAAAGCACATTTGTGTCCATTGAAACAATATCAAATTGATCAAAAATAAACTGTAGACATTGTTATGTCATGTTGTCAATTATTATTGTTGATAGGACCTTTAATTAAATATCTACATGGGCGTACAGAGGCACATTATCGCAACCATCAGTTCAGTGTCCCAACGGAAGTTTGTGTTTGCTAATCTAGGTTTATAATTTTATAGGCAAAATATTCAATTGCACACTTGTAGACTGAACATTAATGAAGAAAAAGTAATAGAAAAGTATGTCGCAACAATAGAAACCCCCTTTGCAAATCAGCATAAAAACTGCCGTGCTGATTAAAGCAATACAACTCACATTCTTTCATTCTTTCACATTCTTTCTTACATGTTGTGTATCTGGAGCATCTGCAATTGTGGGTTTGATAGCAGGCTCAAAATGGCCTGAAACAAAGAACTTTCTTCTAAAACCCATCAGTCTATTCTTGTTCTGAAAAATGAAAGCTATTCACAATGAAAGAAATTGCAAAGATTGCAAAATTGAACGATGAGTGGGAGGCCCCAGTGCACAACTGAGCAAGAGGACAAATACAACTGTCTAGTATTAGAAACAGATGCCTATATGGTCCTCCCTGCTGTCTGTCTGTGTTCTGTTCTTTACATCACACCCCTGAAAAACATTTAAACATTACCTGGAAAATATGATTGGTTCTATGTAACTCCAAAAAAAAAAAAGTAACATCGTAGTTGGAACTGTTTGTGTGTATACTAATAACAATCTATGTGTTTATGTTTCTACAACCGTCACTTTAACCCGCCTCAGTACTAAGAAAAAAGCCTGAATGCAATTTTATATATTATTGTTGATGTATTGATTGTTGTTCCAACACCGGTTAAAAAAAAAATCCCTAAGGGATCCTTTCTTCAAAGTCACTATGGTTCTGCACACAAAAGATTGGAAAATGTGAACAAAAGATTCAAAGCATTTTGTCAGTCAGGTTTTAGTTCAGAAGTCTTGAAATCAGTGCAACAATGAAGAGGGCTGACAGTTTATCTTTGGGGGCATGTAAAGTTCAGGCCAACCACTTGTCTCTGTAATAAAGGGGTCAGAATGAAACAGCATTTTTGGGATGCTGTTTACCGAGATGTCAGTCAGATGATGACTCCCTGCAATTGCTCTGGTGTTCTCTGTTTATATCGAACACCACCATCACTGTCAGAAAACAACTACACTGACACGGACAGTGAACACTGTGGAACTGATGCCGAGAAGCAATTTGGGAGATAAATCACGGATAAATTAGTCTCTGGGTTTAATTACTATTATTATTTTTGAACCTGTAAGCTGCCAGGTTCTGACCCGCTATAGTGGGGGGGGGGGCTATTTTCAATATCAGAACTGTAGAAAACTAGACAACAAATCAACCATACAAACATCCAGTATATAACGCAGAGATTAAACCAAAATGTTATTGCATTCCAGCTGAATGTACCAGCCTGTTGCCTTTGTAACGGATATTGTCATTGTCAAGTTCCTTCCTGTCACTGCACAGCATGTTAAAGTGACAGCACTTCAATTGCACACTTGTAGACTGAACATTAATGAAGAAAAAGTAATAGAAAAGTATGTCGCAACACTTTTTATGGAGACAATGATAATAATATACATAAATTACAATGTATTGCCGCAACAGTAGTTTCAACAGCGCCCTCTGTGGTAAAACCGTGATGTAGCATTTTGAGGATGACCCCATAGAAATTCTGCTTCCTTTGGATTTACACATTAATTATGACCTCAGAACCCTAACTGATCAGTCAAAGTATGAAAAGTTCGCCAAAGTTATCGTGCTACTCGCGTATGGTTAGTTTTAGTTTAATGAGCAGCAAGATACATTTGGTTAAGATTAAGCACTTCAATAAAATTCAGCTAGTTTAACGTTAATTACAATCTTTCTGCAATAACTGACAAATAAAAACACATTTCTCAATCTCCCGGGTTGCTGTATTTCCTGTCAAAAAACTTTAAATCAGTGATTCAACTGTACACACTGCTTGGACTAACACGGTCTGTTTTGTCCAACTATGTTGAAATGTCATTTTCTCCTCCAACACTGTGAGCATTCTTCTCATTGGTCTATATGACAGCAGAACATCATCACATATCTCTCCGTTGTTTAGTCTAACTGCACAAGAGGAACTGGCATTGTCCCATCTTCCTAACTATTTCACAACAGTTGCCTTCAGTAAACGGCTTTGTCATCCGTGTATTTTGTGCCCATACCGTGAGTCTCCTGTTCTCCCCGAGTTTTTGAAGCCACATATCATAATGAGAACTGACCCAAACACCATGCGGCGCCGACGTGGTTCTGATTGATTGTGCACACAAATCTGATTGGTCTAATTGAATTGGATACCAAATACAGCGGATGCTTGGGAGCCAGGGACTCCTCTGTTCCTAAACTGCACGGTCCGTAACACAAGCAAATAATGGAGATTAGTTCCAGATATGGCTCTGAAGTAAGTTTTAAAAACATTGATTCTTGTTAGCACTTAGCCCAGCCGCCCTTGTCTCCATGCAGGATGCATCGTGGCTCTTATCTACACACACCATGAGTAGGATTCATTTGTATTCTGTGATGTGTTGGATTTTAGTGCGTCGTTTTGGCAAACAGGCAGGTTCATAAAACCAATCCACTGGTTGTGGCATCGGTGCCGTCGTTCCTAAAATGCCTTTGCAGTGATATTTCTCTGGCCAGTGTGCAGTGGTATTTCTCTGGCCAGTGTGCAGTGATATTTCTCTGGCCAGTGTGCAGTGATATTTCTCTGGCCAGTGTGCAGTGGTATTTCTCTGGCCAGTGTGCAGTGATATTTCTCTGGCCAGTGTGCAGTGATATTTCTCTGGCCAGTGTGCAGTGATATTTCTCTGGTCAGTGTGCAGTGATATTTCTCTGGCCAGTGTGCAGTGATATTTCTCTGGCCAGTATGCAGTGATATTTCTCTGGCCAGTGTGCAGTGATATTTCTCTGGCCAACAGTGCCACTGTTTGGTGCTCTGTGGTATCTATTCATCTCATCATTACATTGTGCTCCAGGGAGAGCAGTGGATAAGGAAGACAGACTTCTAATCTACTCACATATCTAGCGGAACAAAACGCTACAGTTCGACATGACTGACAAGAGTTTCTCCTGGTCCAGTCAAATGGTCAGGCAAAACTTCAGGTCCTAGATGTTAATCTAAGCCAGTATATGAACACACAGGTACTGGTTGAGACCAGGGGCAATGTGCTCACTTGTAAATGGGTAGCAATCCCTGGGTCAGAGGTCATGGCTTCGTTTTGTTCGGTGTTAATCTGGGTCTCCTTCTGGCCTCCCTTCTCCCCGCCATCGTCGTCATCCAGCTCGTCCAGACTCTGTGAAACGGAAAGAGCTGTTTTAATACACCTTATTTATCAAATAACATGTGAATACAGACAACACAGGCAGAGTGGCCAAATCACGTAAAAACAAACAGCATACAATTAACATGTGCACACAGTCTACAGCGAATATTCGATCGAGATGACGTAAGATGAACAGAGAGAATATAAAAGGAAGAGATCGAGATGCTGGTGACGTTGACTTTCCATGTCAGCCAGGGTCATTTAGAACTGTTCTTCTGGCGGAACGAGGCCCCGGTTCCCTTAATTGTCTTATTTAATGATCACAATTATTTCCCAGAGCTGTGACCCAACCAAGGGCCAAGCAGGCAACCGGAAGACGGCTCTCAATACGGGGTCCTTACACTGCCGCTACGGATATTCCAGTCAGAGATGCATTTTGACCGGTGGAATGTCCCCAAAAATATTGAGGTTTTCATTCTGCAACGAGTAGGTGTTAATCAGCGCCCAGTGAAAGATGGATTAATGTTAGTATGGCATAACGGATTTCAGTTTTAAACTGTGTATCATTAATTGTCAAATCACTAAAAAGTAAATTGTGTTTGTTACAAACCGCAAATTAACCAATCAAAGACAACTTGGGGAGGGGATAGTTTGACGTAAAAATTTGCTGTGTCATGTATAATGAGAGAGGGCCATTCTAGACTACTGAAGAGAAGGGAAAAAAGCATGGATAATTAGTGGCTATTAGTGTAGCCAAATTATAACCAATCTCCCTGGACCCATTTTTTTTTAAATTACAGACATACAAATAAAATGATAAACATTCACTTTCAATTGGCTCACAGCATTCCTTTTAGAAATCAGTTAGATTTCTCTAAACAAACAGCACCTGATAAACTCCGACTTTTCCTCACCAGAGGAAACCTCAGGGCCTCTTGATCTACCGGCTCCGTGCTAACTTGGAATGCAGATCCTCGTGGCTCCAGCAGGAAGTTCACACAAGTTTACACAACCAAGGAATCTAGCAGAGCAATCTCCATCGATACGTCTGCGGAAATATATCATAGCCTAAATAGACCCAGAGAAAGTAGCCTGGCTCCCATTAGCACACAAACCTGTCTTTCCCTTTTCAAGCTGGAAAACGAACAAAAGGTACAAGCCAAATAAACAGGCCCGTCGATGTTACAAATACCCATACAAGGCAAAAAATAAAATAATAATCTAGTCATATCCCAACGCCTTCCTGACAAACCGTGTTATCAGTACGTCTGGGAAAAGCCAACCCCTTTCTCCTCTGCTCCAACTCAGGCCGGGGTTAATCCTAGTTGTGTCCCCGTCTGTCTACTGACACATTGGCACAAGCAGACACACAAATGCAGTCAGTGTCCCTGTAGAATATCCCAGTAAACACACACACACACACACACACACACACACATACATACACACACACACAGCCATCAAACCCCAGGACTCACCAGGCACAGCTGGCCTCTGGAGCAGCAGAGTTAACAAGCACCCAACAAGTATTACTACAGAGATAACAGCAAGCAGACAGGAATAGTGAGGGATATGACACAGAGTCAAACAGGAGTCAGCCTATATCAACAGGGTGTTTGATGACTCCCAATGTTGCTGAGCACAGTTTGGCCAGCGGGATGTTAAATCCGGTATTGGGCCTGGAACACGGTTTCTATCGGATCATTGCGATGTTTTAGCCACTAATACTTCAAATCGCTATGTATTTCTCTGATTCCAACTATAGCAACAATTGGGATCTGGCCTCATACTTTTAGGGAATGTGTTACCCATCAAAATTACCTGTGTTTGTACAACCAATCCACTCCTCACCTACCACTCAGGAAATGGAGTCAGATTGGCTTATTTGATCTGTATACTAGTTAGCAGAACTATTCAAATCGTAGTCTAGCATGCCCTCTCACATTACCTAGGTCTGAACATGTGGGATTACGTATATGAATATGATTATTGTTGAGATAAACAAGAATATGTTTCTCACATTGTCCAAACAGATTTTAGCAACACAGACACAGATCCCCCAAACACACATACACACACAAAATCAAACACACACCTCAACCAGGGACACCTGTCACCTTTTGAAAGCAGGAAGTGCTCACTTAAGGTTGCCCTGGGACACAAGCAAGTCGATTTCCCTCCATTAAGCCTGTCAGATAAAGTGGATTACTTAAAGTGGATGACACGCGCCAGACAACTGAGGAAGTGAACAAGTGAGGTTTGAAAAGAAGCAGCCGCGTCCCAACATTCCTTCCCCTTCCTGTTTACAAAGTCAGAGACCTCAGCTGATGTAAACACATGGAAACATTACACAGTGACCTAAAATGCCATAACAGTAGAGTTCAACATAGCAGAAAGGCATTTAAAACGCATGCACAGTTTGTTGCAGTTGAAGGACGTCCTAATTAGCATCAGTATGTGACTGCAATGGCTATAACACGTAGATTTGTAGATCACTTGGTTAGAACAGGGTGTGTGGAACCCCAGGGTCATGGGTTAGGGTCTGCTGGTGAACCAATGTGAACATGTATACATTAAATTCTATTAAATGCTCTAGATTAGAGCATATGTTAAATGTATTAAATACAATTTTTCGAAATATTATTTTCAATCTAAGATACATCACTTGACAATTTAAAGTTAGGGTTAGGGTTAATCTTTGGCCTGGAATTTGTTATTGTATTGTATCGGGTCAATTGTTGTCCAACTTTGTGGAAGCAGATACAGATAAAACGCTATCCACAGTGACTCTTGGAAGGAAGATACAGGGCCCCAATGCCAAAAAAACAAACTATGCCTTTAAAAAGCTATATATGGATGTGTGTGTCATCGTTCATCAGGATTGTGTGCGCTGGTTCAGAACGGGCTCTGTAATCTGTCATTTTAATGCTTTTAAATGACAGAAGGAATTTGTAGCATGTCTACATTGTAGTAAACACATCCCTCTACCTACCTGAACAGACATTTCACTAGCTCAAATACTACTGCTTGTGTAATGAAGAGGAAAATATAACCTTTGTGACAGTCATGAAGAAAATGATCACAAATCTTGAGCTGGTTAATACTGTATAACGTATACAACAGTTTGGCAGTGTCAGGTGGCACCTCTCTCTCACACATCAAAACTACCACTATGAGATTTAGGTGGATATGTGAAAGGGTCTTTTTGGTTTACATGAGACCTAAGGCCTTACTTCCCACATTTCATCTGGCAAGCAACTGTCCGATTATCTTTTCAACCAGTTATGATCCTAAATAAAATACTCATGAATGGGCCAGGCTACATAAATGCTTTGTGATTGGCACAATAGGATTTGGAACATGAGGACTGGGGTGCATTTAATACCCACAATGCTTCCTGGCAGCAGCAACAGTACTAGCGACTAAAAGTCTCAGGGGGGCTGTGGTGTTCAGTGTTAGCTCCAGACAAGCTGGTATGCCAACACACACCAGCCTCACACACTGCTCAGTTGGCTTTATCTCAGGCAGATGGAGGTTCCAGTCAGCAATCTGGCCATGGCGGTGAGTTCCAACTCTACCAAATACAAACAGCGTAATATTTCAGCCCTGTCGGTTGAGGGCTAGTTTGTTTATTAATAGCGTATTGGTTTTTTTTTTTATTACAATGGGACATTCGAAATGTACAAGACACTCTCCCTTCGATAATCCCTCCCATTAAAACGGCATTGGCAGATTGTTACAGGCCAACTGACCCATGTTCAACTGCCATCCACATAGAACCCTACAGACCAACTGACCCATGTTCAACTGCCGTCCACATAGAACCCTACAGGCTGACTGACCCAGGATCAACTGCCATCCACATAGAACCCTACAGACCAACTGACCCATGTTCAACTGCCATCCACATAGAACCCTACAGACCAACTGACCCAGGTTCAACTGCCATCCACATAGAACCCTACAGGCTGACTGACCCAGGTTCAACTGCCATCCACATAGAACCCTACAGACCAACTGACCCAGGTTCAACTGCCGTCCACATAGAACCCTACAGACCAACTGACCCATGTTCAACTGCCGACCACATAGAACCCTACAGGCTGACTGACCCAGGATCAACTGCCATCCACATAGAACCCTACAGACCAACTGACCCATGTTCAACTGCCGTCCACATAGAACCCTACAGGCTGACTGACCCAGGATCAACTGCCATCCACATAGAACCCTA
This sequence comes from Dallia pectoralis, assembly GCA_029465975.1. Taxonomy (NCBI): domain Eukaryota; kingdom Metazoa; phylum Chordata; class Actinopteri; order Esociformes; family Umbridae; genus Dallia; species Dallia pectoralis. The sequence continues at coordinate 12,047,300 of CM055736.1, forward strand.
CAGACCAACTGACCCATGTTCAACTGCCATCCACATAGAACCCTACAGACCAACTGACCCAGGTTCAACTGCCATCCACATAGAACCCTACAGGCTGACTGACCCAGGTTCAACTGCCATCCACATAGAACCCTACAGACCAACTGACCCAGGTTCAACTGCCGTCCACATAGAACCAGACCAACTGACCCATGTTCAACTGCCGACCACATGGAACTCTGAGCAAAATGGCAAAAGGACCAATAAACAGAGCATAAAACATTAGAATGTTCTCTTTATTATAAACATTTTAGCACTAACATTTAGAAGCCTGTTTCAACTCCATAACACATAACAGGGTAAAAGCATGCCATTACAAAAAGGCAATGGAACACTGTATATCCTCGATGGTCGTCAATCGTGAGACAGCCTGATAGCTTCAGCTATCCTCATTCTTCACTGTTGCAGCCAGACTTGGGTCTACTGGCTGGCATCAAGCTCCAGCTGATGTAGTGTTAGAGTGTCTACCACACCTCTGTGGATTGGGTAGAGCCAGGAATTGAACTCCTAACGAGGTATTCACACAGCATCAGCGCATGAACTCCAAAAATAGTAGCTTACACTGATAATAACACAGTTTGTTCTAACCTCATATTTAGAGGTGTAGCGCAGAATTGGATCAACTTGTTTATAGAGCGATAGGATTTATCGACTGACAAAAATAAAATCTACCATATTCAGGAGTAACTGACTAGTGTAGTTGTTGCATAACAACTATTCATAAAAACATATTCTGTTTTTTGTGAACCAAATCTTTGTTTGACGTGCCCAATCAAAACCCATTGTATTTGTCAACTAGCTGAGTTCTGCACTGGATCGTGCTTTCAATGTGGCGTGAAGACAAACAGACAGAAGGAGGAAGAAATATTGAATTACTTAAAAAGACTACCCACCTGAAACAAATCTAAAGGATAGTGTAAAATAGTACTAGTGTATGACATCCACTTACACAATTGTATGGGTCATATGTAGAATTGCATAATTGCACACCTTGCTTCATAATTATGTATTATGCCATGTGTGATTTAATTCATGCAACAGAGAAATATAGGATACAGCATATATAATCCATATTATCTGGATTTCAGAAAAGACAAGAGCCCGGGCTGGCCTGTCTTCAGATGGCCAAGCATTTTAAGTGGTCACTGTGATGGCCGAAATATTTTATAGGATCATTTTTTGAATTTATTAGAACACATAAAACTTAAATACCTTATATAAATAAGTATTCAACCCATGTATTAGAGCATATGTAGAAGCATCTTTGGCAGTGAATATAGATTCAGGTCATCTTGGGAATGTGACTGCCAGCTTTGCCATGCCTGGATTTGGATTGTTTCTCCAAATAATTCTTGCAGATGTCCTCAAACTGTCAGATTTGAATGAGGGGTGTCAGTGAAGTTCAGGCATTCCCACAGATGATATATGGGGTTCAAGTCCATGTTTTGGCCGGGCCTCAAAAAGACATTTGCAGAACGGTCCAGACGCCACATCAGTGTTGTGTTGGCAATGTGCGTTAGGTAGTTGCCATGCTGAAAGTTAAGTATGAAAGTCTGAGGTTCACATCCCTGATCAAGGTCAGTCCAAGTTACTGGGTGTCCGGAAAACCTCTACAGAGAGCATGTTGGACTTTAAAACAGCACAAGGATGATCAAAGACACAGGAGGCATTCATTTCAAGTGTCATGGCAAGAGACTAGAAACATATATACATGAGATGTCAGTGTCTAATATTATTTTAAATGAGAATTAGTACAAATTTCTAAAACCATTTTTGAAACTGTCACAATGGCATATTTTGTGTAGTTTACTGGCAAAAAAAGACACTGCACAAACATTGTGTATACATTGTGTAAATATAAATACACACGCACACACACAGTGCAGACCAAACAAACCAGCTGGTCAGGGGTTCCTTATCTCTGCATGTTGACTCTAGTGTCCGGTATAAACACCACGAGCCAGAGTCTGATAGAAGGGAATGTAGCCTGCCGTTGTTTGTTTTCCCTGTTTGACCAGGGACGAGCTGCAAACGTGTCGAGTCCACGTCCCGGGCAGCCCTGAAGCAGACTGACTGGTGAGGAGAGACCTATGTTGACCTATGTAAGATGACAGGGCACCTCAACATGAAAGTGTTCAGACGGGCCTGTCCACAGGTAATATAGGACATTATATTATATAAAAATGTGCTTTTGAAACCATATCAACGGTTTAGTCCAATCGCCACTTTCCCTCCCGAGTTAGAGTGAAGGCCTTGCTACTACATCCTGGACGGGATAGATTTCTGTACAGTACTGCAACTCAAACGAGACTGAAACATTGAGGTGGTCGCTGGAGCCTGCGAAAGCAGCCAGACCCAGATGTTTGGGTCCAGGATCCATCATAACCACACTTATCCCCGGAAATCAGCAATAATAACAGGGTACCCTTTCACCATGGCGGTACACAGAGGCAGCTTGGCACAGAGGAGTCCTGGCCGTTCCCAGTCAAACCCCCTCATTTTGTTTTCAGCATCGCGGCTGGCATTCACACACACCAGAACAGTAGGGTTCTAGCTCAAAGCCCCTCCACACAAACAGCCGAGAGCGTGAGAGTGTTCGAACATGAACACATCTGCTGAGCAAGGCCGTTCCTCGTGGAGCACGGTTCAAATGCGCTCACTTCACCCGCCCTCCGATCTCTTTTAAGCCATTCAACGCATCATATACATTCATACATACATTCATACACACATTCATACATACATTCATACACACATTCATACACACATTCATACACACATTCATACATACAGTCCAACCAGGGGATCCTATAGGGGAGAGAAGGACAAAGCAGAACAGACTTATTTATCGCCGTCCCACCTTTTGTTTTAACTTAATTTATTTGAACTGGGCGTGTTAGGATCCATTTCATGGTAGATGTCCGCAAATCTCCTGTGCCAGTTCTGCTGTGTCCGTCGGTCCGTCACAATCTGACCCCTGGCACCAAATAACCCAATACCAGACAGCTCAACACAATCCACACCCCCCTTATCCTGGGAATGTCTGGTATCTGTACATATGACAAGTACAACCCTGCAACCTCTCGCTGAACTGGGTTTGACATGCTTGTAGAAAATGTTCTTACACTGCGACTGACAGATACCCCATAACACTCTGTCATTTGAATGCCTAACTCTAAGGCTACCTAGCAACCGTTTGCAAAAAGGAAGCAGGCTTGTATGAGTTACAGGGGAATGGAAGAAGACGTCTATAGCTGGGTCTGAGTGAGAATATAAGACAGTATTATGAAGAGAACGAAGAGAGGCACAGCTTGATTGGCCTTATCAATAAAAATGAGCCCCATTCGTTCCCTTGCTCCTTTTGCGTGAGGCCTTGAGATCTTTGGCATTTGTGATGCTTTTTGTTGGTGGCAACTGATTGTGATCATTCAAAGTACCTCAACTCAGTGTTGGATGAGCCATTGAAAGAACCTGATAGACAATGGAATGCAATAAAACTGTTCACAGCCGCCAGCTAATGCGCTATAGCCAGCTACAGCCAGCAGCAGCCAGCAACATTAGCTACAGCAGCTACAGCCAGCTACAGCAGCAGCAGCCAGCAACAGCAGCAGCAGCAGCTACAGCCAGCTACAGCCAGCTACAGCCAGCTACACCCAGCTACACCCAGCTACAGCAGCAATAAATGGCTCTCATGACCTTAGACTAAAACTTCTCAGAACAACAGGTCCAGATGATGAGGAATTGTAGAACTATCCTTTAAGGTTATTTCAACTGAATGATATTCTGTCACATATAACTGGGTATTCTGTGTAAAACTTCTACACAATCACCTGTAAAACTCAAAGCCAATTAATATTAGATGACGTTTTCAGAGAAACAAGATCGCGAAGTTGATTTACGAATGTGGTCTGAATAAGTGCCCAACACCTCGGCATGAAATCCACAGAGTTTTACAAAAAACGACACTAGTTAGGACAATAGCTGTCAGTCAACAGGGAAAGAGAAATAAAATGGCTGTGCCGGTAAGATCCCTGATAACATCCACGATACATGCGGGTGTTCTCCTACTGGGCGACGGGCTGGACAACAGGAGGTGAAACACGAAGGAGTGCCGATTCAGACATGTGAGCCATTCATCGCTATGGTGACTGAACAGCCAATTGGAGAGCAGTATCAGCCTGAGGGCAGCTGACGGCAGTACCTTCCAATCCTCTCCTACCCGATAGCCACCTGGCTCTACCACACCTACTACAGATCACTTCCACTGCCACGCTGGCACGTCTGTAGCACGACCAGCACAACACACAACGGTGAGAAATGCAGCAAACTGAATAAACCCGAAGACACAATTTACAGGATTCCAAATATTCAAATGTTTATTTTGGACCTGAGATGTTTCTAATAATTATTATTAGCAGATGCGCTATTTTGACAGCATTTAATTTTCAAATTAACTATGATTGTGTGTGTGTGTGTGTGGGAAATTCCCAATTTCTGGACACTTTCTAAAACGATATCAGCCGAAATGTTGAGAATGCACCAAGGCTTAAGCCCTGACGTTGATGACACTGTCACAGCTCTGCCACCGTCCCTTAAAATAACCACGGCACTATGGAATTCATTCCCTGCTATACATCTGAATTCTGGAAAGGTACCATGGTTTAAGCTTTGAAGTAGTTGGGGGATGAACGCTAATGAATGCATTTAATATGATTAAAACTACATAGACGGTCCCGGTAAACAGGTTTGGACACATTTACCCATTTGCATGAATGTAAGTATAAACATGTAACATAAATGTGGTTTTCACTTCTGGAATGCCAGAGTACAGTGGTCTGATCCCCTGATCTACAGCCTGGAGACTTTTTGTTTGGGTCGTTACCGAAGTAGGTCACTGGAGACAGACTTCCTACTAGAGATATTTTCTTTCAATTTCCGAAAGACACTGGCTTTTTTCAAAACAATTCCAAGCTAATCAAGTAGATAATGAAATCAATTTATATTTGTCGGAATGACGGTGCTAGAATCAAACCCATTGTTGGCACCAACTTGTTAAAGGAGAGCTTTGTTATTTTCAAACTGTTGTGTAAAGATCGATAATTTACTTCCCATATTAGCCCACTAATACTAGAAAAGGAAGAAAAAATGTGAGGTGCGTCAACTGAACCAATGTTAGAACTACAGCCAGCACATGTTAAGTCTATTACAGTCCCTCTCTCTGACTAAAGGTGAACACACCATCTCACATACATCAAAACCATCAAACCCAAATGAATTGGCTTCAAGTGTGCAGCAAGACACTTAGGGATAAGAATGCAGTGCTGTTGAAAGCAGGAGCCAACAAATTAAAAGGGTTTACAGCTCCTAACCAGTCTCCCAGTACCTGTCACTGAGAATTATCCCCATAGCATGATGCTCCTGCCGCTGTGCGTCACAGTAGGATGTTTCCTGTTTTTTTGACACACTTAGTGCTTGGCTTGCAGACCTAAACGTTTGATTTTATACTTAGACACAGCTTGATTTCGCTGTGATCTGCACTGTAAAAAGTGGGACCTTATATAGACAGATCACTTCAATTTGCCAGAGGTGGACTCCAGTCAAGATTTACAAAAATCAAATTAACATATTTAGCTAATGCTACATAATAATTATTGACTAACGTTGGAATTGGATTCATCTAAAGGCAAAGTGAACAAATGTGAATACACAATCTGATGCAACACCAGGTCGGGCCTCAACAAACCCATCTAAAGTCTGCCCTTCGGTTCGGCCACTTCCACTACAACTATTCTAAAGTATAAAAAGAAAATAACTGTCAAATGATTCACTATTGCATTTGGCATATGAAAAGAAAACTCGTCTCTATCTCTATCTAAAAGCAACAAAGCCTCGGGCCATAAAGTGTCACAATTCAAATATTTCAGAGCTCCTTGTTCTTGCGAGTGAAAGAAAAAAATACATAAAACATTAAGTTTCCCTAAATGTACTAATTGGATTACCAAGCTTTAGGAAATTATTCATTCTACTCTTCTTATTAGCTTTGTCATCTATACTCATATTCCTCTTAGGTTTTAAATAATCCTCCCTTTTTAAATTCTAGGAATCAAAATATGCAGATAACTTTTTGCCAGACCGTTTAGGGATTCATCAACAGACAGAAATATGAAACTGAATACCTCCCTCCCACTTCACAAATCTCCTGGCCAAGTCAAAAGCCCAAACCTCATTCTTCTTTTAATTTCCTCCAAGTGTTTTTGAGAGGGGCACCAAAAAGGAAGCTGGGAACACAGAGCTCAGAATCAGCTGAACAGTTGATTATTCAGGAACTTAGAAGCTCCCTGAATTCCTGAAAATGAACTAATAAGAAACGAACAAGCGGAGCTGAAAAAGTCAGAATCTCTCAGGGTAAAACTGCCCAGGTTCCTGGTGGCCGCACAGCCTAACAGCATCAACACATTTCCACACCGATTTGGTGTGGAAAACTGACAGCACACAGCATTTTATCTTATTTATTAAACTTGTAAAGTTTATATAGTCTATTATTTATTTTATTTAATTCATGTCGTTTAAAGTGATTTCAGAGACCACCAATTTCAAGAGAAAGCTTTTTTTAACGGCATTTCAAAAAGGGGCCCTAATATCAAATTGTACACAAGTCCAACAATCTGCCTCCAAGACAAGACTTAATCACTGGGCAAAGCAAGAGGGAAGGTGTGAGATCGGGATAACAGATGGGGATAACGGCCGAGGACAGACGGGGATAACTGCCGAGGACAGGCGGGATAACTGCCGAGGACAGGCGGGATAACTGCCGCCACAATCCCATTCTGATTGGTTCAGGTTGATGCTTATCAAAATAGAACAAACATGTCTCTTAGGCTCCTCCCCTGGGTTTTGCATTAACACTGCAACAGTAAACTATAATTAATGGGATAATGATATAGTATAGACTGGTTGTATACCGTCACGTAAAAAGCCTCACATCAAATAACAACGATTTCTGTCTGACAGAAGAATAACTGAATGGAGCACTAGCAGTGGGATACATTTTCGGTAGGTTTGTTTTGACCCAACCACGCCGTACGTTCCCCTCCGCCGTGAACTCTCGGCAGCAGTGGGGGATGCAGACATTTAAGCAAACAAAGCAGCTTTCTAACAGCCGCCAAACATGAGAACTACAGTCTGGTTGACTGAATAAATGTGGTGGGGTAGCTGGCCAAAGCTGCCAAATGTCTTCGACGTTGGACTTTGACCGCCGCTCATGAGATGCCAGACTACGGTTGGTGCTGTGGTGACAATAGGGTGAAAGGCGCTAAAGATATTGTTACTTGGTGTTCCAAAAGCACAGAAAATTAGATTCAAACCAACTCCGCAAAAAAAACATAGAAGCATTAGATTGATGTAAATAGCAGACATGATCTGAACAGAGCTGTGTCATAAAAGCACAGAGAGAAATGGAGACAACAAGAAACAAACCTCCCACTCACAACAGACTGACATTGTTCACATACTCCTCCACAAGATGTTTGTATGAGAGAAAAAAACAAGAAAGTGGTGGACATTTCGCAGGCTTTCTGGATGGTCTCTCCTCTTGCACTGTCCCTGCCACCAGGCAAGGGAAAATCATTTACTTCAGATTTTTTAACTTTAGATTTGAAGGAATAACAAACTGTGCTTTTCCATCTGCGCCTTTCTTCTTTTGGGAATTCCATGCTTCCTAAATCAGGACAAGCCTTTGGTAATGACGTCTCCTGAGGCAGGAGCACAGCAGATGAAGCTTCGGCCTGTGAAGTCTGTCACTCTGTCAACACACACTATCTGGGTTACTTTCGATCTAACAGAATGCTATGGACGCTACTAGATGCTACCTATTCTTCACAGACTAATGAGGGGGAAAACACATAGTAGAGTTGGATGAAAGCTGGAAGGTCCAGTCTCAGCGGTTGGGCTTTGTGATTCTCATATCCGGATCATTACATTAAGGTGTTCCTTTAGGCCTGTGTAACCTGTCCCAGGTCAAGAAAAGTTAAAAAATTAACGATAGTAGGACCAATTACATGCCAAACGATGTGGCATTTAATTTATAAGTATGTTTATGTAGAAGGTCTGTCCATTCAGCGATCACATGTATATTTTCTCTGGTATCCTGGGTGTGTACATGTGGACTTGTCTCTATGAATTGGTTTGCCCCGCTTACGCCGCTGTCACAAGACACAAGCCTCTCTGTTGTTTCTAAAATGTTGAACCAGTTGGAGGCAGGGCCTTCTCATTTTTATGGAATGCCAATCCATGTAGAAGACACAGACTTTGTCTCAACCTATAGTACTACTGAACACTTACATAATCAGTAGTTCCAATGCTTGAGTGTAATCTATCCCAGCGGGATTGCACAACTTAAAACCAGCAGTCAGAAATCAAATCTTACAAAATGCATGTAAAATTTAATTACAAGTTTAGTAGTACAGGCTTTTAAGATTCCGTATAGATACGCAATTGGACAGAAAAAGAATGAAAATTCAGCTAAGATATCACTGCAATGATCGTGCTCAGTGCAAGTTTGCTTTCCATACTCACCAAGCTTAGGTAATCCTGTGGCTGACTGTGTTCATCTACTGTCACGTTCTTGGCCGGAAAACAGGTGTGGAAGCAAATGTGTGAGCCCAAAACGGATGTTTTATTCTATTAAGCAAAAGAAGGTCTGTCTCGAGGCGCGTCTAGTGAACAAAACCATAATACAGAGCCCATCACAGCGCCAAATACTGAAAAAACAAAAACAGGGGAAAACACTTTGATCATTGTCTCAGGTGGGGCAGACGACAGATCCACCACATTTTTATCTGCAAGGCAGGCAACATCCCTAAATAATTCTCCCATACTCAATTCCTTCCAAATCTAAATACTGTATTAAAATTTATATTCCAATTGAATGTAATACTTCTTACCCAATTTTCTATCCCCTTACAATTATGTGACGCATGTTGTGACAACTCCACAATGCAAAGGTTTTTGACAAAGACAATTTTTGATTTAAGTTCAGAATTTTTATTTATTTAGAGGAATTAAAATGGAATTGTCCTAAACCTGATATACAGACTAACTCCTTCCTCAGTCGCACTTTATCTAGGGCTCATTTACTCCCTCTAATGTTGAGCCCATAACAACTGTTCTTAAATTTAAGTCCCCAACAGACCGTTATTTCTTTTATTGGAATAATACAGAATTACCCTAGTTGTCCAATGATGCAGAGCGCACGACCCAGTATGCATTGCAAGTCCTTAAGGACTAAGTGAAGAGCGAGCAGAACCTGGCATCTGTTCAATGGCATGATGATGTCCAACATAGGCAGACAGACAGGGGATTCACTACACTAGACATTACAATAAAATGTCTGCCATGCAAAATCCCCCAACTAATGACAAAGGCTGATCAAGCGCTTTACTGAAAAACTAGGATGTACAAACCAGTGCTCTAATGCCGGGTAACCCTTGGTTTTGGCATGCTGACCACCGCCACTACACCAAAGCAGCTCTAGTAGCCGGGTGGACTCGAGCGAGAAGACAGACGGCCACTTCTATGGCTTTGCGTGAGAACAAGGCTGTGGACTTACTGATTGAGAGCGAGCGTCATCAGCGTGAATTATAGACTACATGTTAGAATCAACTTTTTTTTCACCGTCTTCAACTTTGGACTCTGAAAGGGCAAGACCACACACCTTGATACAATTAACGGGTAATCACAGTTTTAAACGTAGGCTCATTAATCATTCGGGCTGAGACCAGGCTTAGACTAAATTAGCCTCAAATTAAAAGAATAGCTTCAATTCTGAGCTCAAATGTAATTGCATTTTATACAGAAACCAAAGTCTAAGCACCTCAAATCCTCCAAGAAACGTAGAAGAGTCTACATAATTAAATTCCTATCACCACTCTGATCAAGGTATTCGATACATTTAAACTATTTTCCTCATGGAAGACAGCCATAACCGCCAGGTTCAAGATAGACAGGGCTATCGGGTTAGAAAAAGGAAAAACCCATGCCCAACCTGTCATTCCCAGTCTTGCCCAACCCCGTTTACCCCCGCTAGTCAGAACATGCCAGGCCAACGCCCGCTCCACTGCTCACACAGGTCTGCAAATAGGACGGTTTTCAACTGCTGCTTTACAAGGTGATGTAAAAAGCCAGCTATGGAGAATATGCATTTGCCAACATGTTCAAGGGCCAGCGTAGAGGAACTATGACACCACATTGCAATGTCAAGCAACGGAGGAAGCCAGGAAAACTATGTTGGGCATATTTTACAGATCAGTGCGTGTGGCTCAGAGCAAGCCAATGTGTTTTGTAATCCCTCGCCTTGACAACCGGTTTTCACAGTCAAACCCTCAACACTTACGTGTCATACAAAAATTACTCACTAACAGCGTTTCTTTACCTAGAGGGGGTAGAGCGAGGCTGCAGAAACATAATGACTGGGTGAACGTAGATACAGAAAGAAAGAGAGGGAAGCAGGGGAGGGAGAGAGGGAGGGAGGAGAGAAAGGATGAAAGAGAAAGTGGCGAAGCGAGAGCCAGACGGGGGAGAGGGTTTGACAACAGTCTTACTGGTGGCAGATTAATTTACATTTACCTGTAGTCACAATTTGGTAACTTGAGTTATTGGTTTGGGGTTTCATTTATCTTTGTTGCTATTGTTGCTTGGTGCCCTGTGGTTAATATAATAAGGAACCCACAGAGAACACACCAAAGCACTATTCTCATGAGGCAGCAGTACAACGATGTGTACTACTCCATTCACAGAACGACTCAAACTGTCTCTAAACAAAATCGAGGAGTGGGAGGACCCGGTGCACAACAGAGCAAGAGGACAAATAGATTAGTGTCAAGTGAATTTTTTGCCTGTGATCAAACTCACAAACAAGTCTTAAGGAACATTCTGAAGAAAATTCTGAGGTGAAAACATTATGAAAATGATCTAGCAAAATTAATAGATAAATAGATAAATTAAAGAGTTTGCACATTATTGACGGAAATGACATTTTAGTCAAAAAATAGTCAAAATATTTTTACTGAAATGTTTAACTTATCCCAGAAAGTTGTCACGTTTCCTTTTTCTCAAGTTCTATTATAAAGATGCGCCTAAACAAATGCTGGTCTAACACAACTGAACAGGTCTGGTGACTTCATGGCTGCTGAGAAGGGAAACCCTGTGATGAGACGCAATCAATTGTGAAATAGGCCCATTGTTCACTGTGGTACAGAGCCCGGGGACATGATTCAGCACAGATTAGTGACGGTGACACAACATTCCCCTCAAAACAAACAACAAGAGCAGAGAGAGAGTCTGTTAGTGTAACGAGACAAGAAAACACTAACACGCATCCCCACAAACGGGGACTCTCATTCTGTCTCGGTGTTTGTCTGTGACAGAGGGGAAAGGCACCTAAATGTCCACGGTCTGGTATGAGGACTTTGTCTTTGAAGTGGAGACAAAAGAGAGCACTGGCTGCACTAGGCAGGGAGGTTGTGTGATTACTGCATTCCTGCCCCACCGCCCCACTCCATTTGCAGAACAGTCAGCACAGACAGACAGCGAGCTTAGAGAAACAATGACAGGCCACACACACACAAACACCACACACACACCACACACACACACCACACACACACACCACACACCACACACACACACCACACACACACCACACACACACACACACACACACACACACACACACACACACAGTGTAGATCACTAGCGTCCTCACATTTACATATTTAAGTGCATGGAATGTGGATACCTAACGGCCAGCCTCCCCATTTCCTTTCGGAGTAGATAAATGGTGGCAATTCGACCATAAACCACAAGGCATTTCCCTCACATCCAGGCATGAGATGGCAGATAAGAGGCCTCTGTGTTACCAGGGTACAATACCTGAAATTCTCCTATTACCTGGTAGCACTGGATTAGGGAACACAAAGAGACAAAAGATGACTCGGCCCAGATATTGCAACGGGAGATATAATATCAGGAACACACAGAGAAACACACACACCAGTTTTCCATAGGCAGTGGGCTGTGTGATTGAGTTGGAACCGATCGGTCAGATGAATGAGGAGGATATGGTTCCAGGGCAGAAGGCTGTGGGATAAAAGTTTTCACAGTTGATTGATTCCCGTCAGCACAGGGCGGCAGCCCGCCAAATTCCCCCAGTGAGGGTAGAGAAGCCTAACCGGTTGTATCTAAAATTCCCCCAGGGTGTCAAGCCTTGTCTCTGTGGTGTGTTGTGGTGTGTGTAACACTGTGGTAGCATGGAAGGACGTTTTACTTGCAAATGACATCATATCGGTTCATCGATGTGGTTTTACATGTTTTAATTGACTCTCCATACAAGGGGCACCACTGTGCGGCCACTCTTCACAAGCTTTTGATACGCTGGATCACAAAATGATGACGCATGGACTCTTGGATACAGGCTTATAATTTAAATCGGATATTTGGTTTAGAAACAATTCATCTAACAGCCTGTGGATATGTTAAAGTGAGTGCCTCAGGGATCGGTTCTGGGACCACTGCTGTTTACAATTTACATAAATAACATGGGCATAAATGAACCGCAAGCTTTGTATATGCAGACAATACTGTGATTTATTTTTTGTCACCTCCTTTGCAGGATATTTGGAACTAGAACCTAGAGATAGTTTTTTTTGCACAACTGTTCACACATCTAGACATTGCTCTTTTGCACTTTTTTCAGATACCTATTACCTATTAAATATGCCAACTATGCATAGTCTCTCTCGTACTCTCTTGCACAAACAGTCTCCTTACTACTTGTAGAGTGCTCACTCATCACAGTGTACTGTACAACAGAGTGGGCTGGAACTCACTCCCACAAGTACTCTCTCATTGGTGCTTTTACATTAATCAAGCTATTCATGATTTGACACCATACTACCTTTGAGGACTTATCCACAAAAAAGTGCTAAAAGCTTACAATTACAGGATTTCCACAGAAACGGACAGAAAAGCTTTCAAGGTTGCTACTCCAAATGCATGAAATGGTCTTCAATCTGACCTGAAAAAGCAGGATCTTGGAGCACAGGGTAGCACAGGGTGTGTTTAAAGATAAATAGAAAATAATGAAGCAGTATCTAGTTGGCAGTGCTTTTAAAATGGCACATTTCTATTAATTATAGCTGCATTTATTTAGTTATTTATTGGCACACGATGGCACTCTGCTGTATTTACATTTCCCCATGTTGTGTTTAAAATTTGCTTTTGACTGTTGACGGCCATCTCGACCCGGACACCCCTGTAAAATCGATTTGTGGTTAAATAAAAAAAGCCCCTGCCCCTGCCTATGATTAGCTGTTGTCTGCAAAGGGGAACGCACACGAAATGTGTGTGGTTTTAAGAGACATAAGGGCCCAAAAAGGGAAAACAGAAAGACAAACAGTCAGCGATCGGCCCGACTATGTTTGTTATTCAAAAAAGGAAAAACATCTCCCTGCTCCCCCAGGGGGACTCTGGGAATGTTAGTGACTGGACAAATGGACCTTCTCTCTCTCTCTGTTTCTCACTCCCTCCTGAACCTGACCCACATAGCCACCATCTTTCCCACGTCTTCCACCTCGCACCCTGTCATTGCAGATTTGGCAGACGGGAATTTGGCATCACAGGGGAGAGAGAGACAGAGGAGACCGTCAACAGAGAAACAGAGGGAGCGTTCAGGGTGAAGATGATGGATTTCCCTGGAAGTGGGCCAACAGGTCAAGGATACATGTGGCGACACCCTCCAGTCATCCATCAGGGGAAATGTGTGTCCAGGGAGTTGAGGCACGGCCAACTGAGAAATAACGAGGGAGACGTGGACTTCAGAACCAAACAGAAGTTCAACCGATGAGAATATAGGAAGAGAGCGTCTGAATGCCACAGGTTAAACTAGATAGAAGGACAACGGTGTAACTAAAGGTGTAAATCTCAAACACCACTTGGAGGCAAACATCAAAGGCATCACACAGACTTTATCACAAAACAGTTATTACACGGAAGGCAACGCCTACAGTATTGGACAGCAGGGAGATTAAGTTGCGGCGCCATATATTTTATTACAGGTAGCTGATAGCGGTTTTCCTTGAATATATGAACGAAAGTGCTCGGTCTGCCTTCTTGAAAAGGACCGCTGCAGGGGAAGAGGGAGGGGAAACGACAGTGCGGAAGTTTCACATGATATTAGGGAGGCCGACTGGTATATCTGATTAATAGGACTCTGGAAACAACATGGTACACGCAGAAGAGATGTAATTACCAGATAGGCCTGTGGCGCCAAAAAGGTATCAGAAAGTCAGCTGTGTTGTCAATAAAGGTGGAGCAGGCAACATTTTAGGTCACTCCCTTCAGTGATCCAGTTAAAATCTGTGTCCACCTGGGAAAAACGATTTTATTAGTGGCTGGCAAACCAGAGAATTGTCTTGGAGGGATTGATTTAACAAACCTCTATTGTAATCTCCTCATCACGGCCATATCATGTTATATAAAACACAGGCCTACGGTTATATAATACACTGTTTCCCCAGCCACCATGACAAACTCATCCTCTACATTAAACATTTTGCCCTGTAACAGTTGATGAAACAGTTGATAAAACTTTGTCAGCATCGGTATTATTTAGCGCATCATCAGAACGTAGCACATTCCACAATGTTATCCAACTGTAATTTTTGGTGCATGTTTTTAAAAGTTTTAAAAGTTCATTCAAAGTAACAAATAATGTTACTGAATACTCTGTTTATGTTATTCTAAAACTAAAGTAAAGTTATTTCTCAAAAAATTTTAAGCAATTCATCCATCACTGCAAGCAGCAGAGTAAAAAGTATCATTACCTCCAGACTTTGCAAAAGTCCTTCTAACTCCGCAGCACAAGTACTAGAAAAGAGAAAACGAAAAAAGAGCAAAAATCTGAAAGGGATGCAAAGTAGTTGTTTGGGGGAGAAATCAGAGAAAGACATGCAAGGGTAGAAGCAGATTGAAAGTTTGGGGAACCTGAGGAAAAACCTAAGTGTCTGTAGTTGACATGAGCAGGACCTTGGGGACACCCCCTTTAGAGTCTGTCTTCAGTGTCTAATGTGACGCTCTACACTGCACCCCTGCAGCTTGACTGGCGGCTATACCAAACATCAGAAAACATTACGCTTCCCTCAGGTGAGGGTTTGCGGTTGGAATTCAAACAAAAGGCAAAGATGTCTTAATAAAAAAACACTTCTACTGCAGGATTAGCGACAGGAGTTCTGACAACAGGAGTTCTGGAAATAACACGAAGAGGAAATTAAAGTGTACCATAGAGAGCCAAACAAGTAACACGTTTCCAATGTAAAGTACGTCAACCGGACAAGGCAGGTTACGCATTCAGAAAAAGGGGGCTTTATGTACAGCGGCCATTGTGTTTGGGAATTGGCAGTCCAGAGTAGATAATGAGTCAGAGGAAGCAGTGTCTGGGATGAAAGCAGAAGCAAATGCAATGGCTGGGATAGGTTGGAAATGTTAAGTCCCTTCTTACAATTGGACCACAGACTCTGAGAGGTTGGACGATGAGTCAGACAGGTTGGACGATGAGTCAGACAGGTTGGACGATGAGTCAGACAGGTTGGACGATGAGTCAGACAGGTTGGACGATGAGTCAGACAGGTTGGACGATGAGTCAGACAGGTTGGACGATGAGTCAGACAGGTTGGACGATGAGTCAGACAGGTTGGACGATGAGTCAGACAGGTTGGACGATGAGTCAGACAGGTTGGACGATGAGTCAGACAGGTTGGACGATGAGTCAGACAGGTTGGACGATGAGTCAGACAGGTTGGACGATGAGTCAGACAGGTTGGACGATGAGTCAGACAGGTTGGACGATGAGTCAGACAGGTTGGACGATGAGTCAGACAGGTTGGACGATGAGTCAGACAGGTTGGACGATGAGTCAGACAGGTTGGACGATGAGTCAGACAGGTTGGACGATGAGTCAGACAGGTTGGACGATGAGTCAGACAGGTTGGACGATGAGTCAGACAGGTTGGATGATGAGTCGGGTCAAAACTATTCCCCTATTCTCCTTTTTTTAGAGATAAACAAATACCCGCAGACACAGAACATAAGACATAGCTAACATTGCAGGACTTGAACCATAAAGAGATGGAATTAGTTCACAGAGTTTCCTGCCAATAACGAAAACCCCAAACAAGGAACCATTTCTGCTCGTAAATCACAACATTCTCTGTGGGCCTTGACGGACTCTCTCAGTTGAATGGGTTCACTAGCATCAACCAATGAGAGATCACACAACCTATTATGTACGAGATAAACACCTTAACGTAACTGACCACACTACAGGACGAGGCAAGGCGTCCCCTCCACAGAGATATTTTTTCCAAGGTAATATACAGAATGGAGTACGCAAACAACACTTTAAACTTTTACTTGTACAAATGTGTTATAAGCGGGCGAAAACAAAGTTGCGGTTTGTTGGCCCTTTCGAATCCTGGTCGTCATATCCATTCCAAAGACATCAAAGTGTCCAGAATATCAGGGATTAATGAGCCTTCTAGAACTCAATTGCCATCAGGAACTAGTATCCATCATCACCGTGGTAATATCAGGTTATAAACGTGTGTAACTATTTACATATTAAGACAAATAAACAGTGCCTTGTGTCTCAGTAAGACCCCCAGATGACGCGTTCTAGTGGGTGCGTGTGCGATTTCGTGTCATTCAAATGCTGAATATCCGGCTCTACTGAAGACAGTTGCAATCAATGACCTGGTTTAACGTTCAGTCTGTTTGTATAATTTTTTATTTATTTTTTTAAACAAGCGTGGAAAGCAATTTAACAGAGGTAGGACTTCAGGAAAGACATAAAACACTGAAATGCTCCGTTGAAAAATGCAGGACACCCAGAGGGCAAAAAGTAGTTCTGAACATCTGTGGCAAACACGGTAGAAGGCATGCACGTAGCACAAACAAATCTAATGAACCATTATATTATTCATTGAGTAGAGAGAGTAAGACTACCACAACCAGGTTATAACTACACTAAAAAAAGGTTCAGGGGTGTGACATTGTCCGACACTAACAGATTTAACAGTCCACCGTTTAGCAGTAGCACTTTTAAAAACATAATTCGCCCTAAATGCCACTTCGATAAACACAATGCTTTCCTGTAGCCAAATACTTTCTGTTGCATTCGTTTCTGTCTGTCGTGTCATTAACAAAACAGCTTAGTATTCCGTGGGCATGCATTCCCATGTTAACATGATTCCAGAGTAATTCTCATGGGCCATTGGTCAAATAGAGGAGAGGGCGTGGCTTGGAGTGGTCGACCATTACTCCGCCCCAGCCACTTCCTGTAACTAATCGCTCCCCAAATCAGCAGGTTCTCCTCTCTCCTGGCTGCCTGCTGGTGCCGAACTCTCCTACAATGTGCCCTCACACAATCACACCAGAAACAGTGGAAATCCGAAACACCAGACACTCAGACATAAATACACATGGCAGTGCAGTTGGAGATGATCCGTCTGACAAAGTAGCTCTGTACTATGTAGTAAATATGCTGGATGGCTGTTTTAAGTATCGTCCCCTGTGCACTCTCTACAATGCAGCCAGGGTAACACGGCCCCTTGTGTTTTTTTACCAATGTTCGAGTAAAGCCTCGTCCAGAGAGGATTAATAGCCTTATAATGTCCTGTCAGAGGCGTTTGATAAAATATATGTTTTCCATCCAGTATAAGGGGTCCATCCGGGCCAGTTGGAGCTAAGTTTTGACACCCTCTCGGAGACAGGTTTCACAAGTGGTCCCCAATGTTCCGACACAACTCAATGCAGTATTCCTCAGTGGAACTTCTGATGTTTCTGGAGGGGTTTAGCATAATTCAGAGCAATTGTTCCAGTTGGGATTCTTCGGCAAGAAAGTTAGCTACCAAATTTTTAACCAATCCTCTCCCAGGCTGCTTTTAACAACACCTACACATTCTGTGTTGCTCAGTAGAGGTTGGCAGTTGCTAAGCCAGGTTTGTGGATTTGAAACACACGAGTGGCCGCTACGTGAATGTAGGAAAAAAACACCACATCTGAGTAATGATTTAAGCAAATGTGTAAGCAGGTTGATTAGGATTTAAATTCTCTCAAAATGTAAATTGTATGTATAATTTTCACACGCTTGAAGGCCACAATCCTGCCTGCGATGTCTTGAGAATGCCAGAATAACTTCAAACGCTATGGTAATGACTACTCAAACCCGAGATAAGTCTATCGGGCATTTTATTCTCTCTCACGTAATGTAAACAGATTTTATGACTCCCATGCAAATTCGTTATTTCACTAGACACACAAGAGGCACATCGTTTCTATTCCTGGGACCTGAGAAAAGAAAACCGGCCGAACTTGGAGAAACCAAGTGTATCCAAATGCTAAATACCACGCGCCAAATCAAATCCAGGCCGCTAGCCGAGCTTATTAGAGTAAGAATAAGAAATGGAAAAAGGGAGCAGAAAAGGCAACAGTGAAAATCCTGGATCAAGCGTCCACAATCAATGAGGACGTCTTGGGGATGAGAATCCAATCTGTCACGCCGAAGTGGAGGATTTTATTGGCCATACATCTTTTAAGAAGCTGCTGAACTCCACAAGCGAAAAGTTAATACCCACAAAGTGCAAAGGCGAAAGGGAAGGCCTGCTGGAAATTAAAACGAGTCTCTTTCTGCTCTCTGAAAGTAACGTCTTTGAACAGAAGATGAGGCGCGCTCCATATCCGACACGCCAACTCTTAAACTTTACTTTGCTCAGAGGTCGAGATAAAAGGTTCCGGCAAGTAGCAAAACCAATTGAAAGTGCTACTTGTGTATTAGTGTTCGCAAAGATGGACAAATGGCTGTAGACTGAAATGAATGCAGGGAATATGTCATGAAACAAATGAGGTAGAGCAATAAGATAATCTGGGAGGAAGTTACCCTTAGTTTCCTTAGTGCCTGTGTTGTTGCTTTATCACAAAAAGTGCTTTGAAAATGTATTTGAGATTTATTTCAGGGGTTCTATAAAGTGCTCTAGTGAAAACCCAAGACACAGACCAATGTGGTCTGGGACAGAGTTTAGAACAAAGACACTACAATATACGTTTTGTAAAAAATATTATTATTATTGATAACTGATTAAAAGTGAGTAGTCATTCGTTAATTATTCACAAACCCTAAAACAATTAAATGCTTTAAAATCACCAAACACAAGTGTGTAGATAAGCAAACAAAATAAAGTAACTGAGAGAAATTCAAGTATTCACTTCTTAAGGAATTGGTTTGTGGACTTCAATGGCTTCGCGTTTCTCACTGAGGTATAGAAATCGGAATTACTTCAAGTAAAAGTTTTTCAAGGGCGCCTTGTCATGCAGTCAATGCCAAGCACAAGCCAAAATCCCAGTTTCCAGACTTTTATAAAGCTGAGGTTTAAATGAAACAGGGCATGTCCGTAAGCATGGACTCACTGTCCGGTCCATCATCAAGGAACATCAGATAAGAGGGGTTTCAAGTTTCAACCCGATGTCTCGTAGAAATTATTTAAAAAAACCTATAGGAAATGTAGATACGGGACTGATTTGATAAATCTGGTTTGGACGGGTAGAAGAGTCAACCCAATGACAGGGCGTATCCACTGTCAAGATTACTAAGAACTGGAGAGGGCACTGACAATATTTATTATAGCGTTGCTTGAGAACAGTGTTAACATGCAACCCTACGAGCTATATTCCAGTCATCGAGTGTTTGGCGTTGCCATCAGCTGTCAATCCCTTAAGGAATGCCGTCGTTTGAATTAAATAACAGCTGCTACACTACCTGGGCAACAACTTGTCCGATGGCAACATCCACAAGCTTCACGAAACACTAAAGTTTCGACAAAAGACTACCTGAAACGTTTAACCAAAGTTAAACAACTTAAAGGCAATGCTGCCGAATACTAATTGTATGTTTTCAAGCTTCTGACACACTGGAAATGTGATGAAAGAGAGAGATAAAAGCTGAAATAAATAACTCTCTCTACTATCATTCTGACATTTCACATTTGTCAACATTAAGTGGGGATCCTAACTGACCTAAGACAGGAAATATGTACTAGGATTAGAATGTCCATTATTGTGAAAAACTGAGTTTAAATATATTTAGTGTATGTAAACTTGTACAAAGTCAACTTTTGACTTAAACTGTATGCATATATTTAGATTCAGGAAGACGAACAGAGTTTTGATTGCAGCTATTGATACTATGGTGTATGTCTGCTGGTTCTTATCTGGGGGACAAAGTCTGACAAGGCACAATGGAAACATGAGAGAGAGAGAGAGAGAGGGCGAGAGAGAGGGAGAGAGAGACAGACAGAGAGACAGACAGAGAGACAGACAGAGAGACAGACAGAGAGACAGACAGAGAGACAGACAGAGAGACAGACAGAGAGACAGACAGAGAGACAGACAGAGAGACAGACAGAGAGACAGACAGACAGAGAGAGAGACAGAGAGAACTAATTAGCCGGTGGGTGCTGGATATGTCTAGTTGTGTGGGCAGTTTGAACATAATGTATTTTACCACTACTAATTACCCACTATATGTCCTCATGATTGAACATAATGTATTTCACCACTACTAATTACCCACTATATGTCCTCATGATTGAACATAATGTATTTCACCACTACTAATTACCCACTATATGTCCTCATGATTGAACATAATGTATTTCACCACTACTAATTACCCACTATATGTCCTCATGATTGAACATAATGTATTTCACCACTACTAATTACCCACTATATGTCCTCATGTCTGAACATAATGTATTTCAGCACTACTAATTACCCACTATATGTCCTCATGATTGAACATAATGTATTTCAGCACTACTAATTACCCACTATATGTCCTCATGATTGAACATAATGTATTTCAGTACTACTAATTACCCACTATATGTCCTTATGATTGAACATAATGTATTTCAGCACTACTATTTACCCACTATATGTCCTCATGTTTGAACATAATGTATTTCACCACTACTATTTACACACTATATGTCCTCATGAAGACAGACTATAAGAGCTCATCCATGATGAGGCAAAAACCGGTTCCACAAAGAATGACACCTAGAAAACAACAGGGAACTAGCAAAAGGACAGAGAAACAGGAGGAGTAATAGCCTAATAGTTTTCTAGTCTATTGAATTAAGGTGGACAGTTCTTTTAAATGCTGTGGCCTGATTACAGCTGACTCACAAATGCACCACAGCTGTCAGCCACAGGACTGCTTAACAAACAGGTTGTATTCATGCACAAAAACACACACACACACACACACACCTGACCGTTGTCTCAACTGTGTGAGGTGAAGTGGCTGGATGCAGCAAGGGAAGCCCGCGTACATAATTGTTAACATGCAGCTTAAACTTACATTTCCTTGCTTTTTCTCATAATCTCACCCATTGGCATTAATAAACTGCTTTACTTTTCAGAAACCCACATTCAAAAATGTTTGATGCCTGGATATGAAAGTAAGCAACAGAGCCCCTACAACAACATTTTTTCTGCACAAATCAGGAACTACAGCGTTATAAAATGCTGTGGACCTATAAAACATAAAAACGTCAAATGATTGATGTTTTATGATTTTAGGAACTCTTCAAATGTATGTCCATGTCAAAGCAATATTTCTCACCCTCCGGGATCAAGTCACTTGTCTGGATGAAAGGGGGATTTAATGGAGTGATGTACAAAAAGGCCCTATTAGAAAAAGAACTGCCTCCTACAGGAAAGGCGGAGTTAGGGCAATAATCACTTCTTAGCGACAACCTGTTGCACTCAGCCAAGGCTAGTCTGGTGGAAGCTAATTGAATTCCAAATAGTTGTGAAGTCAGAGCCCAGACCAAAATCCAATTGAAAATGTGTCGTGACTTGAATACAGAGCCCCATCCACCAAGGAATGTCAAATATTGGCAAAACGTTAACTGAACCAAGTGAGTAGACATCTATTCAAAAAATGTGCATTCCTCACATTATCTCAGGGGTATGGAGACTAATGACACCCATGAGATTTCAGTTGTATAAAAATCTTTGTTTCTGGCGGAGAGGGGGGGGGGTAATTTTAGCATGGAAATGACACATTAAAACAATAAATGTGAAATAGTTAAATAGGGTAAGCAGTATGCTGTGACAGCAAATACCACCAGGCTAACCACACTGATTGGAAACAGTCCACATTGCGTTACCTATCACATGAACACATAACATCACATTACTGCCTAGTCTAAAGCAAAATAAAACATTTAACATGTTTGCATTTATTGGTGTGCCAGTTAAAGGGATATTCTGTTACTCTGATGGATGGTGTTAGAAAGAACCCAATATGAGAAAAGGCTGACGTAAGCCTAAACATATAACAGATTGAAAGAACTCACTCTCTCCATATCTAGATGTGGATTGTGTTACACACAGTTAGCGGAGAGTTAGCGACTTTGAAATCCTCATGTAGTTCAAAGGAAATGCTTCAAAGTGCCTTGATACAATTCCAAAAACAATGGCATTGTGCTCTAGTTCTTCAGAAAATCTATTGTGTTGCATTAATAGCAAATTGTTCCTACCAACAAATAATTTAAGGGTCAATAACGTGTGAAGACCTGTCCCAAGGGGATTTAAAATAACAGCTAAACATTCCACTGGATCAATCATTCTATTGATAAAACCTAAAGCCCTTCTTGGTTTTGAACGTGAGTCATTGATAGGCCCCTCAGAAGCTCCGTCATCCAGAGGCAATGATAGGCCCATCAGAAGCTACATCGTCCAGAGGCAATGTAGGCCCCTCAGAAGCTACATCGTCCAGACGCAATGATAGGCCCCTCAGAAGCTACATCGTCCAGACGCAATGATAGGCCCCTCAGAAGCTACGTCATCCAGAAGCAATGACAGGCCCCTCAGAAGCTACGTCATCCAGAAGCAATGATAGGCCCCTCAGAAGCTACGTGATCCAGAAGCAATGATAGGCCCCTCTGAAGCTACGTGATCCAGAAGCAATGATAGGCCCCTCTGAAGCTACGTGATCCAGAAGCAATGATAGGCCCCTCTGAAGCTACGTCATCCAGAGTCATTGACAAGGGAGTGTGCAACTTCTCACGCAAACAGAAAGTGCAAACAGGCGTCTCTGTAAAAAGGTCTATTTAAAGGGTCCGGCTTACTGCCGTCCATACCTGTAAGGGCTTTGTTATCTTGCACAAAACGGGAGGGTGCGAGTTCCTACACATTAGCCAGACATACTCCAGTTGTCAATACCCATTGCCCTATAGCACTCAGGTTTGGATGACTGTGCATTTGCTGTGAGAGACAGGGTAACATTCTTTCTTGCCACTTAATAATCTACCACATGGAGTTCCCAAAACGACCCGTGACTCAAAGGCACTGAGCCGATTAAAGAAAAGGAATCAGTGTTAGAAAACACTGGAAATTCGGAAAAGTACAACAAAATGTGTCAGGCCTGTTAAAATGTGTACCGGGTAGCCATACTGCTGGGATCAAGAATTGTTACAAAACACTAATTTCTTTGCCAGAAAGTGAATTCATTGACTAGTGACAAGCCAAGCGGATGTGAGGGGCAAACAAGGGAATATGACAGACATAGCTATTGGTAGAGCAGCCAGGGCTACAGCATTCCCATACTTTAGTACCCAGTTGTCCCTTCACATTCCACAAGTCTAACTAGGTGATATGAATCCCCTGAATGGGTAATAGATAGATATTCACTGGGCCTCACCTATTCAGAGGACTTATTAACGAGAGCAATGTTATGCAATGTTACATAAACCTGTATGAACTCTGGGCCATTAGGGGAAGCGGCTGGTTCACAAGGTGCTGAGAGACCCCTAGGTGTCCCCTGTTTTAGGGTCCGATATGGTAACTGTATCACAGAGCCAGGCGAACTGTGGTTCCACATGTGTGATATGGTTACTGTATCACAGAGCCAGGCAAACTGTGGTTCCACATGTGTGATATAGTAACTATCACAGAGCCAGGCGAACTGTGGTTCCACATGTGTGATATGGTAACTGTATCACAGAGCCAGGCGAACTGTGGTTCCACATGTGTGATATGGTTACTGTATCACAGAGCCAGGCGAACTGTGGTTCCACATGTGTGATATGGTTACTGTATCACAGAGCCAGGCGAACTGTGGTTCCACATGTGTGATATGGTAACTGTATCACAGAGCCAGGCGAACTGTGGTTCCACATGTGTGATATGGTAACTGTATCACAGAGCCAGGCGAACTGTGGTTCCACATGTGTGATATGGTTACTGTATCACAGAGCCAGGCAAACTGTGGTTCCACATGTGTGATATGGTTACTGTATCACAGAGCCAGGCAAACTGTAGTTCCACATGTGTGATATGGAAACTGTATCACAGAGCCAGGCAAACTGTGGTTCCACATGTGTGATACGGTAACTGTATCACAGAGCCAGGCAAACTGTGGTTCCACATGTGTGATATGGTAACTGTATCACAGAGCCAGGCAAACTGTGGTTCCACATGTGTGATATGGTAACTATCACAGAGCCAGGCAAACTGTGGTTCCACATGTGTTCTCCTGCAAGAGACTTCTATAACAGCTGCCAATTAGGCAAACTAGCAAATTAATGTCCTCGTAAATTCTGGTAACTGAAGAAAGCAAGTGAAAATGATGTCCTCTTAGTGTTTGACAGTCTTCAATCATTTGTCTTCAATCATTTGCGTTGTTCCATCAACAACTAAAACACGGCCAAACCAATTATTTGTGCACCCAAGTCCATGATCCTATCCCTGTGGTATTTAAAGGGATGTGACCATGTTTGGAAGTGAGTAAAACATGCCCCGAATCATTTCACTCGAACACACTGAAAAAAACATACGTACAGAATTTAAAATAGTCAAGCGAACACTGGTTAACCTTTGTCACCATACAACTGACTAAACCGTGGCTGAAGGTTGGCAAACATTAGCTAACTCTAAACTTGGGGTTGAATACAAGCAAGTGAGGAAATATTTAATGTCGCTGTATTGCAGTCCTCAACCTTAGCATGTCCCATATTTAAGATAAGCTGTTTTACACCGCATCGACGATGATGGAGAAACAGCGTGATTTAATTCACCCAAATAACAACACGACGTACTCGTTTTCTAAAACCATTTAAACAATCTAAGGACGTTTGACAACAATCTGGTCTTTGGTTTGGTTACTATTACCATCTTCAAATGTAATAATTATAGTATGTATGGCATATTCCAGAATGTATTGATAACGACACAAAGAATGTTCAATTAAAATCATACAAAATAATGTTCAATTAAAATCATACAAAATAATGTTCAATTAAAATCATACAAAATAATGTTCAATTAAAATCATACAAAATAATGTTCAATTAAAATCATACAAAATAATGTTCAATTAATTGTTATGCTCAACAAAACCTGCGATTGAGAAAACTACGTAAATTAGGTATGAAAACAAAGCAAAAAAGAAAAGAAGAATACATAAAATTAGTCATGCATTCATGTGCATTCATGCCCTTAAAATGACATTCAAGTAGGTGGGTGTTTAGTGGAACAAAGTGCTCTTAAAGTGTATTTATCTACAAGCAAAATAGATTAAGTGCTTGTAAATTTTGGTATTTCACACACATTTGCTCTAAAGTCTTAAAAGGATACACTTTAATGAACTCTGTCACCCAGAATACTGCTAAAGCAGCGACCATTTGTTTAACACAAAAAAAAACAAATAAATCGACAACGTGTTCCCAGCAGAAATGAATTAACACATTTTTACACACAATTTATAAAGAATTAATCAGATGCATGTCCAGAAGAAGCAAACCAAGAGCCAGGACAAAGATCACAAAGTTATTGGTAGCAATATTTTCATAGAATTGGCAGGTATAAAAAATGATACAACTTCTGGTCTAGTTGGTTAAACCAATTATGGTATTGTGAATCATGAGCCTTGGAAGGGAACAGAGATTTCTGTCCAAAAAAGCAGTAGCAGGAACACACTGTTCTAATGTACAACATATGCCAGCAGTCTCATGCCGCGAGGATTAAAACAAAGATTTAAAAATGTTAACAAAAATGTAAGCAACTTGTTGAAAAATAAGGACGTAGGTAAAAGCTTTTGTAATACCAACATAAAATAATTCTCAGAGGAAGGTGCTCTTTGCGAACAAGGCCAAGATGTTTTCAAGAAACAAAATGGACCCAAGGCACTCTTCAAAACAATTTTGGGTTTGTAATATGGCTAGAAATACACTTATAATAGTAATTACATAGGAGTGCAAATATACATTATGGGCCCACAAAAAGTGAATCCAGAGAGCCAGCGGTGCTTCTGGAGAGACCAACCTGACATTAAAAAAACACATCCACCTGTGGTCACTCAAATGCTTGCACGGTTTTAGAGAAAGCACTCAAATTAAGTGGTTTGATAATAGCAAACTATTGCTCCACATAAATGTACCAAACGAATTGTGGGTTTCAATCGATCCTTATCCCTTGCTGCTTTATTTATACATTCACGACACAATAATGCTGAATTATTGTAGCTTGTGCGGAATGCTACAGTAATGGATCAAAAGGTTTTTAATACATTTCGGGGGGGAGAGAGAGATGGTGTGCACGTGTCACGGGGCCTAAAATGTGTCTAAAACATGCCTGATTGGATAGGATTTCTTTAATGACTTCCATAGGATACTGTAGGCAGCAGGCATTATGACAATCAGCGCGTGAAAGAAATTATGACAAGTGCCAGTTTAGCATTATACCCCTCTTATTAAATAGCAGCAACTGAACGGAAACACAGCCAAACTTCCGTCATGACTTATTCCAGTGTACGTATTCTATTGTATGTTTCCCGTAGCATATTTATCCCATTGGGCTCGATCTAGCGTAGGCAAAGACAGTCGACATCTGAATTTAGACAATAACAATGACAGTGTGCAGTGAGGTCACTATTGCTTCTGAAAGAAAATGTATTGGAAAACAGAAAAACGGCTTATAATTTAAAGTATATTGGTAGGCGATGTTAGACAGGAGTAACAAACAACAGTCCCAAAACATTCTCTCTGCATACAACTTCACCTGCATCAATGCAAGCAGAATCCTCCAGCATCTCTGATCGAGGTGTTCAAATTCCAATAATAAAAGCTAATACCCACCTATTTGCTTATGGGACAGTATGTTAACACGATCAGGATGCAACAAGCGCCAGGAACCAAAATAGAGGTTGAGCTGTTGGCATATGCACGATGTGTAGCGTGCCCTGTTCTATGATGTGCCTGAAGATCAATGACCCAGCATGTTCCAGACACAGCAACACCAGCAGCTTTAATCCGTTCCATCCAGCCCACATAATGAAAGACCCCTCTACATAAAAACAGCCTCCAAGCAGGGCCTCGTTGCTGGTCATAAAACACGGACGTCCTAAAACAATGACATCCATAACTTGTGTTTGAACGAGTGTGGCCAACAGGAAACAGACTACCATATCACAGATCCACGAGAGGAGAAGTGTGTGTGTGTGTGTGTGCACTCACCGATGTAAATCTGCATTCCTTTGTTCTACAAGCATTTGTTAAGCAGGTCAGAGCTTACCAACAGCTGAGAGATAAATCCAGTTCCACATGCTCAGACAAACAAGGGCCTGAAACCAGACACCTACTGGGAATGCAAAAAATGGTCCTGGTTTCAACCCAAAGCAGAGCCACTGTGTTTTGCTCCAGTTAACCATGAAGCCATTATCAGCCCATCGTAGGCAGTCCAAAGATTCAGTTCCCTATTGCCCGGAAATACCCCCAACAGTTATTGTACCACAGCGAATTATGCCCCAGCCGCCCATCCAATGGGATGCATAACACAAGACAGCTGGTGCGAAGAGGTTCTTAGTAATACAGTGGCGATATTTTAATGCACAATGGGAAAAGATAGACCATTTATTCCATGTGACTCCCCTTCTGCGGCTACATGCTCCAGGAAACCACGGGGCATGATTGCACATAGACCGATGTGATCTGCGCGGTTGGAACCTAGCATTAAGGCTTGGCATTAGACCAACCTCTCCAATGCCAGACACCACAGAGCGCCCAATAACAGGATGCTGCCAGACAAGAGACACACTGGTCAAAGTCTAATTGAAACTTCCCAGAGGCCGGCATAATCTGGATCTGGGAAGCAATCAGAAAGACCACGGCCATGTAGACAACAATCTGATACTTCAGGATACGCAATCAAACATGCCTGTTTAGATGTTGTGCACCGGCAATTATTTCCCCAATGGTGGAAAAAGTTGGGGTGATGTTTAAAACACAACAGCCATAATAGTTAGTGGCAGATTGGCATTACAAGTTTTATTGTCATCCCAACATTAACCGAAAACCCGACAGGCTGTGACATGATTTGACCTGTTCTCTCTGCACAACACCAGGATTCTGATATAGATCTGATTTCTGTGCCAGACAAAAGTCCATCATAGACACTTCACTGGAAATATGTTTGTCAGCCATTTAGATGCTTGGTCTGTCATATCATAGGTCTCAAAGCAATATGTTCTCATAAAATATTCAACCCATAAATAAAAAAAGTTTTATAGCGGTCATGGTTTAACCTAACGGCCACGTTCACATTTTACTAAGTGTTTCTCCAGTGATTATAATATTATACGTTCAAATAAAGAAATAAACAGCTTGGACTCACCTCGTTGGATGGAATGCTGACAACACCTGTCGACCGACGCTTCTCCCTGAGCTTTCGCTTCTCAATCTGTCCTTTGCCCTTTCTGGCGCTTGGACCACTGCTCTTCTTCTCTTTGCCTTTGGATGCGGGGGTCTCTTTATCACTTTCACCTATTTCATTGCATGCAGTTGGGCTGGACTCGGGTGATGTAACGCCGGGCACCTTATCAGGCAGCTGTGACTTCTTCAGGTAACTCCCCGGGGTGTCTGATCCTCTAACGGCGGGTGTCGGATGCGGGTCATCGTCGGGTCTCTTCAGGGCTGAGGTGGAGGATGAGCGAGCCATGGGGTATGATGACGTCCCGCAGTTAACCGATGTGGACCCTCCGCGGTCCGGATTGCCGTTGTTGTTCAGCTCGGTGCTGGAGGTCGCATTGCGCATCTCACTTTTCTTGCTCTGGCTTCCTACGGTTACGGTGGCCGGGCCGGCAGCACCCGTGGCCGCAACAATGTCCCCAAGCATCTTGGCCCTCATCTTCTCCCGTTTAGCCTTCCATTCCTCCAGGAAGTCTGTCTGCGCGTTTGGTTTATATCCACCCGTTGCCATGTCTCGCCTTTTTTTTTTATCAGTGTCTTTAGTAAGTTTGGAAACCACGTTCGTTCCGCAGCATGGAAATAGTGGTTTCCGTGTTTATTATGTCCTTTTTAACAGCACCGCATTTCTCCAAACGTCTAAGCAGCTGGTTCACAGGTAGCCTGGAGGAGAATTAGACTGAATTTATATGAAATATAACTTCTAAGCGTGTGAACTCGTCGCATTGAAGGTCGAACTAAAGTTGCTTTTACAAAGTGTGCCACTGAACCAACAGACGTACAGAGTCAGGGGTAAATATGTCACAAAAACGGCAAAAACATATAGAAGTTGCCATGCCAATAATATGTGACAAAGTTACTTATTAGAAAGAAAACGCTGGCCTGAACATTTCACACAGTTTTTTTTAACAGGGTGATTTAAGTAAAACTCACCTGCTCTTTCGCAGTAATTTCGGTTTTCAGGTGAATAGGCTACTGCAGGAATATGAATCGCTGTCTCCTTCCTACAAGTTCATTCGACTTTGTAACACTCAACCCAGGGAACAGTGCGTTGGGCTCAACCCCCCCCCCTACATCTCCGAACCCACACGAAGACTAACGAGTGAATACGAAATGAGTTTGAACGAACAGTACTGTAGTCTGCCAATTAACCTCAATATTGCAACAGATTGTTTCCTTTTGTTTTCCTGTAGGCTACACGTGGGAAACAATGTATCGGATAAATCATATAGAGATCAATATAAAATATCGTTAGGCTGTATTAGCCCTATATATCGTAATATTATGTGGTGCAGGAACATTCCTTTCCGAAAAAGTTCGTTGCTGATGCTCCCACGCGAATCCCAGCAAAAGCCTCCTTAAATGAGTCACCCAGCCCAAGGGCACTTCGACTCGAACCCTACTTATGCCTGAATAACAAGACAGGCGTACCGACCAATCCACTTCCAACCACAACATTGTGTACTATGTGAACGTGTAGGGAGGTTGTATAGTTATTTCTATCATTTCCACATCGACTGGTTAAAAAGGACAACATGAGCCTGTCAGACTGTTTCTGGTAACATGGTCTGCTGATTGTTGATGTGGGAGCACTGGAGCAATGTGCAGAAGTATTTGAAGCTGGTGCCTTTGTTATTAACCGTGGTGACTGAGCTTTGAAGTGAATGTGGGTGGGGTTGTCAAAAATAGTAAGTTGTCAAACTTGTTTCTGCTTTGGTTGTTTTTATTTTTATGTAACAGTTTGTTATGATACATTTTTTTTAAATATCATTTAAAAAAAAGGTCAAATAATGATTACTACGAATAGTAATAGCAAACAGTATTATACTTTCTCTAATTGACAATAACGTAATGTGAGCACTTTACTGCATTTCTGATGGTGATTGGGCTACTTCAAAATAACAGTCCTTATCCATATGGTGTCTTCATTATGTTTTCACCACCTGTATACAGGTGCATATCTCAGAAAATTAGCATATCGTGCAAAAGTTCATTTATTTCAGTAATTAAACTTAAAATGTGAAACTAATATATTATATAGACTCATTACATGCAAAGTGAGATATTTCAAGCCTTTATTTGATATAATTTTGATGATTATTGCGTACAGCATATGAAAACTCCAAATTAAAAATCTCTGAAAATTAGGATATTACATTATCAATAAAAAAAAGGATTTTAAATACAGAAATGTCAGCCCTCTGAAAAGTATAATCATGCATATGTACCAGTACTTGGTTTGGGCCCCTTTTGCATGATTTACTGCCTCAATGCGGCGTGGCGTGCATGCTATCAGCCTGTGGTACTGCTGAGGTGTTATGGAAGACCAGGATGCTTCAATAGCGGCCTTCAACTCTTCTGTATTGTTCGGTCACATGTCTTTCATCTTTCTCTTGGCAGGTCAGGCGAGTTTGCTGGCCAATTAAACACAGTAATTCCATGGTCATTGAACCAGGTTTTGGTACTTTTGGCAGTGTGGGCAGGTGCCAAGTCCTGCTGCAAAATGAAGTCAGCATCTCCATAAAGCTTGTCTGCTGAAGGGAGCATAAAGTGCTCTAAAATGTCCTGGTAGACGGCTGCGCTGACTCTGGACTTAATAAAGCACAGTGGACCAACACCAGCAGATGACATGGCTCCCAAACCAACACAGACTGTGGAAACTTCACACTGGACCTTAGTTTCCAAATGAGATGCAAAATTTGCTCTCCTCTGAAAATAGGACTTTGGACCACTTTCGCAAAGAAAAGAAAAAAATGTATATATATCAAATAAAGGCTTGAATTATCTCACTTTGCATGTCATGAGTCTATATAATATATTAGTTTCACCGTGTAAGTTGAATTACTGAAATGAATAAACTTTTGCAGTGTTCAAGGCATACGAGGAAAGGGACACAATAAAGTTGATGCTATATGTTCTGTTTCAATTTATTAGGCACTCTTTTTATTGATTGGGTTGGAGAAGGTTCCATTCAGTTCGATTATTTTGTATTTGGTGTCGATCCAGTTCTCTTTGATTAGAAAGGGTTCAATTAATTAATACGTTTGTTGTTAGTGTGAGTTTAAAATCACACACAGTGATAATGGGAAAATAATGGGTGCTTATTTCCAGTTCTCTTGCAACATGCTCAGGGAGCTGCCATCATCCTGTGGAGTTTTAGTGCCATTACATTCGGTCCATACGTTTAATGATCCCTGTTTAAGGTCCGATTTCTGTAGCAGTATTGTGATGCAGGTGCAAACATACTGATTGACACTACTAGCGCTACTCCAATTTGTATGTTACTGATCCGATACCCCTTCAAGGCTCCTTGACTGGGTCCATCCGTCCAGCGGTTCTTGCCCAGGACAAGCGGAAGTATCCCACTCCCTTGTCGTCCTTGGGTTTAAATGCATGTTTGGACCTCATTTCATGCTGTGATAATGGCTCCATAACTTAGACATGTTAGTGCGTAATATTACTGTGTGTTCTGGACTGTAGCTGCAGGAGGCTATGAGTCTGTTTCCCAGGGATGAAATAGTGTTTAGGCAACATCATCAATACCCAGATATCTCGATAAGGAAAATGTAGCCATGATCAGGTTTGGAAAGCATTCTAGTTTATAATATTTAATGTTTATAATGGTAGGCTGGTCAATACATCCACTGTAAGATCAGTCAATGTGGTAGGCTGGTCAATACATCCACTGTTAGATCAATTAAGGTGGTAGGCTGGTCAATACATCCACTGTTAGATCAATCAAGGTGGTAGGCTGGTCAATACATCCACTGTTAGATCAATTAAGGTGGTAGGCTGGTCAATACATCCACTGTTAGATCAATTAAGGTGGTAGGCTGGTCAATACATCCACTGTTAGATCAATTAAGGTGGTAGGCTGGTCAATACATCCACTGAAAGATCAATCAAGATGGTAGGCTGGTCAATACATCCACTGTAAGATCAATCAAGGTGGTAGGCTGGTCAATACATCCACTGTTAGATCAATTAAGGTGGTAGGCAGGTCAATACATTTCAGTAAAAAATGTCTGGGATAAAAAAATGCATGAGCAACCAATGTGATAAAACCATAGCAACATTAGGTGTGGATTGGTGTTCAACCCAAAAAATTAACTGTGTTAAAAAGATCAAATAAAGTTTTATGATAAAAGACATAGCACATACAGTATAAATACTTCCTACTTACCTTACCATGTGACCTGACCAGGCATGAAAAGTTTCAGACCTCAAAAAAACGATGTAACTACATATTAAATCATAATTTGTGCATATTCTACCTGAGGCTTACTGTAAGGAGTTACTTTCTTCAATTACAAATGGGAGAAAATCCATCATTGCAGATCTTCTGGATCCCTAAAGCAGATGTGTTTTGAGAAAGACCTTTGAACCAAATTTCATGACTTTAGCCCAAGCTTTAGTTGCATAGTCTAAAAAAAACCAAGTATGTTCAATTGCTTATTATAGAAAACGTATTATTTATCAAAACTGACCATGATGACTGAGAACTGCATGTGAAAACTCCATAAAGGACAGTCTTGATTGTGTGGGCAAATTGTGTTGGAGATAAAGGAGAAAAGTACCTGGGTCAGAGTGAGACGCCTTTGTCTAAAAATAGGAGCTGATCTAAGGCCTGAGGTCAGACAGCTACATATTTGGCATTTTTCTGTCTGCATTTTGGTTAAGCAAAAATTCAAGGGGGCACAGTGGTTGTGGCTTATGGCCTCTCACTTAATATCAACACAAACCATCAACAAAGTCCCACATTTCCAATAATGCGTTTGACCTGGGGGAGTTCAGTGCCGAGTTGTATCTGCGGTGGGTTAAAGACTTTCTGTAAAATCACTCTGGCGTTTTCAATAGAGCCAAATGCCCAGACTGCACAATGGCCAAACATTATCCACAGTTACGACGTCGTTTTTTTTCAATTCCATAACTATCCTGAAACCAATAAGGTGGCCGATAAAATCAATACTGATATCCTCGGTTCAGTTTCACCCAACACTTTTTGTGTTAATCCACTGGTATTAATAGACGTTCACTCAAACTCGAACGCCACGAAAATGTGCATCCCCATTCCTGAGCGCTACTTTCACCAAATGACATCATCCTTCCTCCCACAGCCATTATGTTGTTGTGTTTACCCTTTGAGTCATGCGGCTAAAGGTGACTACAGCAGGCAATTAGACTCAACACAAACGTAGCCATACGCCTTACAAATCTTTGTGTGTTTAACACGCCATAAGAGGCGAGTAGGTCTGGGCCCCACAGTGGAATGTACAACATGGCTGAAATGCCCTCTGGAAGAAGTTTGGCCAAAAGCAAAGGAAGGAAGTGAGGCAGAGACAGACAACAGAGCCCCTGCATGAGACTTCCTGGAGGGAGGAAGACAATCCGAAGCGTTGCTTTTCACTTGCGTAATGTATACACGACTCTGCCTTTCCCCATTTAACTGGAACAAGGTGAGTTACCAGATATATCCACTTACCAGATAAGGTCAGGTTGATTCTTGTACCTGGCTGTTATAAAAGGCCTAAACTTGAAAGCAACTACAGAGGCCAAGTTTAGCTCATTACATATCAGTGGATCTATACACCTCAGGTGATGTGAACCCTAACGTCAGATATGAGTAGACCTACAAACCATGTGCCCTCCAACAGGTGTTCATGCTATCAAGCCTCTTGGGAGAATGGCAAGGCACATGCAGACAGCCCCCCCCACCCTCCAGGGCCAGGCTTTAGTCTCAGTCCCGTTTCCCCAGAGACTCATAATATCGGCTTGATGCCGAATTTGATTTGGTGTTACGGTGCTGCAGAGTGGATAGTTTGAGATGTCTTGATGTGGCCGTAGTCTCATTACTCACTATAGGACAGATGGCCAGCTGCTGAGGGCTACAGCACAGGGAAAGCCTCATTTAATGGCAGGGCTTTTCAGTCAATGAAAATATTGGCGATAATCAGTTTTGGCTCATCTGGTTAACGGCCTGAAAGTGATGGGGTCAGTGATGGGGTCGGTTACCTCAATTCCTTTACTCGGAGTCTGGCGGTCGGCTGCAGCAGCCAGGATAGAATTAGGACTTCCTGTATGACACCTTCATGAGGAGTGTAAATGGTCCCAATGGCAACTCCCATTATGCTGTTATCCAACCATCCTGCTGAATGTGGGAAACGACAGAAGGAAAAGAAACAGATACAAGAGAGAGAGAGATACGCACACACACACACACACACACACCTCTTACAGTGCACACTCTTAAGCCTGTTTTATGCTTCTGCGTCGAGTCGACGGCGTACCCTCTCCGACCCCTCTGCGTCAACGCGAACCCCTCTCCGACACTTACGCCGTAGCTCGACGTGCACCTTCAAAAAATTGTAACTACGCGTCGAGACGACGCAGACCACAAGGGCTGTGATTGGTCAGATTATACATCTGGTGGTGAAATGCAACCCGACGCAGAACCATAAAACAGCCACAACGCCGTAGGAGTGACGGCGTAGCTACGCCGTAGAGTTGACGCAGAAGCATAATGAGGCCTTTACAGTGCACACTCTTCTGAACACTTCCAAAGTCAGGTTCTGTTAATTGATCCAATCAACATAGCATTTGCGTTAAATACATCCAAAGTGTCTGAATAGACCAATCAAAATGAAAAGCACAGCCCAGTCATCTGTCGCAGTCCTGTTGATCGGTGGAGCAAAGGGTCTTTGTTCACCCAGCGTGTCTGATTGGGCCAGCCCATTGCTTTGTGCTCGCCTGTCAGCCTACAGAAAACCCCTGCAACTTCAGCACAGGGTTGCAGAAAAAAAAAACAGAGGAGTCCACAATGATGGGATCAGTTTAGTTATGACAGGAGCTGCGGATATCCAATTCCTCTCTGGAAAGGACATCATTTTACGGCAGAGCTGTTTGGAAGCGGTCTCCAATCGTGCCATTTTTGACGCTACATGAAAGCTCCTGGTGAAACTTTTTGTAGATCGTTGAGCATCACCGAGCGATTAGATGAGTTGTGAGCTGAAGGTTTCAACTAACTAACTATCAGGTGAATTAGGCACATAGGTCCAACGATCATAAATGTTACAGAAACATTTTGCCCAAGACCATAGCCGGACCTAGCGGATACAAATAAAAAAATATTACTAAACCAAGTTGCCAGAATATTTTAGAACCAAAACATGTAATGACATAATACCACAAATGTTTTGATTCAGGTCAAGATTCTAGCAGCCACATTTTGATGTAGTTGACATTTGTGTCTTAGCCTTTGAATACCAATGCAGAGTTAAAAGTTTGACTTTTTCCTACGAATTTGCATATAAATTCGGCCATATAAAAGTCACTTTTGTCAATATTTAAAGACCAGTTTCACAAAAGTATTTAAGCGTGTCAGTATTTGGTCACACATCTTTTGCATGCAATAACAGCTTGTCCACCTTATATTCCGAAAGCGTCAGTAACCCATTTCATCCCCTGGGTGGCGCCACCAGAATAATTAACTTGGTGGAAAAGATTGTTAGAAACTGAAAATGTTTATAACAACCATGTTACAGTTTATCCTCTAGAAGTAGTTTGTGGTCCAAATCCCAGCACGTACAAAAAAAAATCTGTCCTGGTCTGACATGAATCTCTACTCAAAGCAACCAGGTCATATCCACTACACGTAACAAAGGAGAAAAATAAAAACACAAGCCTTACAATGTACAAGTTTATTTTTAATTAACTCTTCAGTGGTTGGTAGTCACAGCACAGCTCACATGTATGAAGCCACACCTATTTTACAAGAGGATGGGAAATTGCAAAATAAAAAAAATTAAAATCTAAAGCAAAGGAGGAGATGGCCAACAGTCCAACAGCAACTTTTTCCCTTTACTACAGTATTCTTAAAAGGCCACTGAAATGCATAAAATGTGTTTGATGCATGGACTTTATAGAAGGGGGCTGACATCAAAGACTCCTCGCATGGCATTTTGACAGTGCATGTAGACATCGTAAAAAGAACTGGGTTAGCAATACCTACGCTCGTTTAGTGACATCACCTTGGCTAATACGAAAGCTTCCGAAAAGAAAAAAAACAAAACAAAAAAACAGCGCTCGCCCAAAGATACTGAATACAACGTATGAAATGTAGTGAAGCAATAACATTATTTGTATCTCACATTTACAGTGAACACTTAAAACCGGAAAGAAAAAAAGCACTGAACACTGCCAGCCATTCCCTTTAGGAGAGAGGCCCTACTGTAATCCAATGCCTTAGACTATAAATGAAGAAAATAGTTAAAACACACATTTTTTCCTCTGAAGTTCGTATATTTTTAATAGTAACAGACGGGAACCATAAATGCATGCCATGTGCTGGTCTCAAACAATACATACAGGTATATACAGCATCAGTCAGTACCTGCTAAAACGAAGTGAGGAGTACAGAGTATAAACCAACGACTACACTACAAACTTAAAAAAAAGAAAGCAGGATCTGGTTCAGGGGCCGAGGGGGGGGAGGTGAGCAACAGGAAGGAGGAGGAGTAAAAATCCTACTAGTGATGGACTCATCGTTAAAGCATTTTTATAAGAAATAAATGCATATTGCACATACAGTGAAAGCTTAAATTCCACTAGGTCCACCGGTTCTGTGAAGCAATAATCCCATTTCCCTCTGAGGGAGACACAAAGGTTGAGAAATGGAAAAGGGGCTGGGTGGCGTGGGTGCACGTGCACGTGGGGTGTGCCTGCGGGGGGAAGGGGTGTAGGTTGGAAGGGGTTGGCGCACCAAGACCGCGTGAAGTAAGGAAGTCTTCTGCTGAGAGACAGAGCATCCAAAAACGGGGCTGGACTTCGGGCACTTAGGGAAAGGAGAGAGGGTGTGTGAGTGTGTGTGTGTGTGTGTGTGTGGGGGGGGGTGCAGGGGTTCAGAAAGGAGGAAATGCAAACCGCAAAACCCTTCTATGCAGGAACAGGAACAAAAACAAAGTAGTAGGTTTCGTGGCACAAATAAAATCAGGTGTCGAGTAACTGTTCATCTGTGACAGCCAAGATTTGATGCAAGTGTTTTTTTTATGTACAACTAAGGCGTATTGGTTAAATAGTCGAGGCTTCCCCGCCCGCCCGCGAACGCTTTGACATGCCGCTTACGACCCTGTCCCAAGCCAACGTGAACTCACTGTTCCATACGGAGAGCAGCCACGGGTTAAAGTGGATAATGGCTCCATGGAGCGAGGATGGAAATGATGCTGTGGTGGAGAACAGGCGTGAGGAAGAGGAGGGCTAATGGGGGAGGAGAGAGTCTTCATCTTGGTGATGAGCATTGCAATTAATACCGAAATGTGCAATTCCATTAGTCACTGCCATGGGGGGAGTGTGCGAGGAAGAGGGGCCTGTTCTACTTGGAGAGCTTGCTAATGACTCGAATGAGAGCTCCGTTCTCATCCTTTAGTCTCTGGTTGTCGGCTTTCAAGTCCGGTAGCGTCTGGAAGAGAAGAGACGGAAACAGGCTTAGAGCTAAAGCATGTAAAAACTGTCCCAGGAACTGTTAATTGCACCAGCATTAGCAACTCTGATGAGTCACTGTGTCTCATCAACCAGGTGTCCCTGTTATTTGTCAGTGTCGGAATGGAGCAGGCACACCCAATTCTGCATAAAGAGCCATGCAGAACAAAAGGCTGTCTCACTGGCAGCCAGGAAACCCCCGTTCAAACACACACAGCACAGCAGCACAAACCCCACCCGGGCTTGTGTGGTCGACGCAAACAGGGCCAAAAATTAAAGGAGCACAATTCAAACGTACGCAACGTCAAATCCTGTCTTGGCGTCCCTTCTGGATGTGGAGTGTGGGGACTTTGTGAGGCAGACTTACCGTTCACTTAAGTTTAGGTTGGATTAATCTAAACAGAGCCGGTGCCAACCCAGCCCTGGCCTTAAAAAGACTTCCAATTACTGTTCTTCTCGTGTAAGAAGATAAAGTATAACCGTTAACTAGGCGACAGACTCACAGCACACCACAGCACGTTAACCAGAGAGCGTGTGTACAGTCTAAAATATCATCAAAGCACTATGCCACACGGAGATAACCTACCGCTGTAACTATTATTTAATCAATATTCATACTTGTGGATTAAAGTGTTCAAAATGTTTACGCAACATATTTAAAAAACTACCGTATATTACAATTTAAAGGTGCATTTCATTTCCTTATTTAACGTTATGTCATTTAACACGGTGGGCGGTCTACACCCACATTCGACCACAACTGAACTAGACGGATCAACAGCAAAACCTGCAACTGTTCAATACGAACCCACACAACATGGTTACAATAAACCAATACAACCTCCGATGTTATGTAACGAACAGCGAATCATAAGCACTAAGACAGACAAACACTTCTACGTCGCACTTCCCATGGGAAGATTATTATCAGACCCGGCGGAAACCTACAAACCAAAGGCGTGCTAGATGTCATCTAGAAACGGCACATTTATTTTGGGTGTGGTAATAGATGGATGACGTGTCGGTCCTCCCTCAAACAATGTCCGCCGCTATGACGGCAAAAGAAGCCACGTCATGCAAAGAAGCCAGAAACAAGCCAAACTAAACATCACTCCCTGATAAAGGCTTCAAGACCGCACACTGGGGGGTAAAGTGGAACAAAGAGGACACTCTCTTTTACAGTACAGCCAAATGTTTAGTCCATAAAGAACTAATGCGGTCGATGTGAACCGGCTGAAATTAAGAAAACATCCGATAAAAATGTAACACCAGAATTTATTTTAAAAATGCCAGCGTAAAATGCCAGCGTATCCCACGCTGCAAGACGTGTGTACTGTAAAAGGCGAGTGCCCAGCAACACAGGAAACCCTCCCCAATATGAAAACCAAGGAGCTCTGGGGAGGCAGTGGGTCTCGGGGGTGGAGATTTGGGCGGCTGGACACCTGCCTGTCTATGGGCGCGGGCGGAGCGCGAATGGAGCATGAGAAGGGTGGGTGTGGGGGTGAGGAACAGTTGGACGGGGCTACAGGTCCACGGAGGGGGGCAGCTGGCTGCAGGCGGACTGGGAGAGCTTGGCCACCACTCGGGCCAGGGCCCTGTTCTCTGCCTGCAGCCGCTCCTTGACCTGACGGAGAGTCTGAACCTGCTTAACCTGGGGGAGGTTCTGCAGGAAAACCACAACACAGGAAGAGAGGGGAGAGACAGGGAGGGAGTTAGAAGTGAGTGACAGGGGGAGAGGAAGAGACAAAGAAGAGAGAGAGGGAGGGAGAGACAGCTAAAGGCAGAGGGAAAGATGTGCACCAATAGGAGGGTAGGGGGTGAAGGACAAGACAATTATATAGAAGAGGTAAAGAAGAAGAATCTACAAGAAAGAGAGTTTGTTAGGAAAATGGGACAGAGTTTAGAATGACAAGTTCTTTCCAGGCAGGCTGACATGAAGGAAAGACAGCAATCTAGAGTAGCAGAAGAGAATAGATAACGCAGGATATAATGATATGAACGAGACTGGGTGTCCTATAACCTAGAGACGAACACAACTCAATGATGGCTTCACTGAGAAGGAGAAACGCCCGACTGACATGACACATTTAGTTCTCCTGTTCCTGAGAACAACATCCAATCTGACATCTCCATGGGTGGAACAGTTTGCACATCGACACAGTCGATTTATAGCGACCCAAAATTTGAGAAATACAAAACACACTCAGACAGAACACATCCTTGCTGAAATTAACCAGAGAGCCCGACAGTCTTGACGGTACCAGAGTTTATAAAACGGGACATTTAATTGGGCCATAGACAATGAGCTGCAGCTGTTAAGCAAAAAATAAACATAATGTGCAGCAACCATGTTCATTGAAACGTTCGGACCATGTTTATATAGTACAGACAGATCCACAATTCAACATGAATGTTGACTGCTGTCCTTGTCCCTGACAGCCAGCCACAAACCCACCCAGAACACGACATCCCAGATGGCTTAGTCATTAGTGACAGTACCTTAAGTTCCTCCTCCATCTCAGAGATCTTCCTTTCTAGAGCTCTTCTTTCCTGCAGCCAGGGGAGGAACAACCATTAACCATGTGAAATGTGACGAGGAAAAACGCACACACACAAAACACCACACAGGCTTCCACACACCGCTATAGTTATGTGACGTCACACCTCGTGACCAAACCATGGCCAGAACTCTGATAGTAAGACCCGGTACACAGGGGGAGGTGGAGGGGAGGTGTGGACGCCTGATAACTAGGAGGCAGGTTGCACAGCTTCATTGAGAGAGCGAGAGAAGTGAGAGATACACACGCATGACTGTGAAGCAGGTCAAAGCCAGAAGAACCTATTGATTTTTTATTTAACCAGGTAGGCTGATTGAGAACAAATTTGCATTTGCAACGCTGACCTGTGGAAAAGCTGGGGATTGAACCCAGGACATCATACACACAAAGCATGCACTCAACCACCAATCTAAAACCTACAGGTCACTCGTGTATGGACCTAACAGGGCTACGGGTCTCCATGCTTATGGGATTTACTGTATATGTTAAGTATGAACTTGTTAAAAGCTCTGTTGTCTTAATACAATGCAGTCATGACATGTGGACACTGCTGACATAGTGGACAACGAGAGACCCAAGCAGTAAATATATAAAGGTCAGATTACTTAAGGGAATATGGAATATGATCAGGAATTTGGTTAGAACAGGACCTTCAAGCAGACTACACAGAAACAGAAGGGATGAGTAAAACAAGATGTTCTGAGATGGTGTTAGGTTATTATTTTGTCCATCTTGAGAATGACACATGTTGAATTGATTCCCGCCTCAGTCCTAAAGGTAATGGAAGTCAAAGGAGGCTGTTTTTAGGGGTGAGAAATACTCGCCAAGACAAATGGCACAAGCACATGCAGAAGATGACACGTTTACAAATAAATATATACACCTGCTCACACGCACACACACACCCTGGAAAACAAGTGACAACACACTGGCTTAAAAAAAGGTTCA
Source organism: Dallia pectoralis (assembly GCA_029465975.1). NCBI lineage: Eukaryota > Metazoa > Chordata > Actinopteri > Esociformes > Umbridae > Dallia > Dallia pectoralis. The sequence continues at coordinate 12,089,178 of CM055736.1, forward strand.
AAACATGTGATAGAAGGTAGGTTGGTAGCTTGTGTTCAGGTGGGTTGGCACAGCCCATGCCAAATAAACAGGCATGGTGAGACAACAGCCAGCAACAGAGGCAGTAGACTGGAGAGAGTAGTCAGGTTTATAAGACCATACCACCCAGTTGGAATTGGTGCCTGCTTGTAACCTTCAGACATAAACCAGTTGGCAACGGTTACCGTGATGTAGTTAACCACCAGCACTACCAAGTCAGTTCAAGACAATTCTAACACTGCTTTAAGGGTCTACAGACATATATACATTAATTTTCTGAGACTACTGAAGTAAAAGACAAATCAGGGCAATGATCTAACAAATTAAAAATGTCCAGACATAAAACATGTTAATAATCGTTACCCTTTTCTCCATCTCGAGCTGCGACCGGTCAGCAAAGCGCTCCTGCCTCTGTAACACAAGCCAAGGCAATCGACAGTTACAGGTGAGCAGTCTGACCAACAGGTGATGATACAGATGACCACATGCTATCAGTTTGTGCGATCTCGGTATATATTTTAAGAGAAGGTCTTTAGCATTTGTCAGCTGACAGACCTGGACATGATTTCATGAAGATTATTTAGCCATCTAGCTAGCTATCGTCCCATCACCTTCACAAATGTCATGTGTTAGGTTATTATTTTGGCCATTCTGAGAACTGTGATTATGCCCGGTCAATTAAAATGAATAGATATGGTGTTAAATTTAACCCCTTGCCAGGTTCTAAAGTGAGTATACTATGGAAGTACTCGGGGGCTGCTACAAGCTAATTCTACACGTTAATGCTACATGAAAACATGACTAATGCTAACGCTACAAGTTCCTTAGCACATTACCTGTGTAGCTTTCTCCAACTGTAGCTTCAAGTCAGTCAGCTCCTGGTCTGTGTCACGTAACTGAGCCTTCAGTTTCTCATTCTCAGCTACGATCTGCTCATAAAGCTGAGGAGAGGTAACGATCGTTATGCAGTGTGAAGCGATTTTGACTATAACGTAGGCGAGTGCCAATGAAACGCCAAATAATCTACCTTCTTGTAGTCAGTGCTGTCGTCTCGGTCCAACCTGCTCGAATATGACCGTCGACCCTCGCCATAGCCACGGGTACCCAGGTGGTCATAGCGGTCTGAGGAGGAAGTGGTGCTATCGTTCCTGTAAGATAAACAAAACACGGTATATTCTCCAGGTATCATACCAGCTGTATGGAATATATAAACTGCTATATGCAAGGTTTGCATGAGCTTCCAGGTAATGGGATAATAAAAGACCAAATGACCCTGATGCTATTCCTTACATCGTTGCAATAGTTTTAAAAAGTCATTCACTACATAGGTACTGTTGGGGACACATCTGAAGGGTAAAATGAATTTAGTACGTACCTGGACAGTCGGTCACTCTGTGAAAAAAAGATAATGACACAAGTGAGCTTCAAGGTGGAAATTTTTTAAAAAGAAGCAGGTCAACAGAACAGAGTAAAGGAGCTCTAGCACCATCTCAAACTGTGACTCATAATAAGGTACTCATAATAAGGTACTCATAATAAGGTACTCATAATAAGGTACTCATAATAAGGTACTCATATCAGAATGTGTTTTGGTGCCACTATTTGTACCAAGCCTTTTTTGTCCACTATTCTGTTTGGAATGACCACCTAATAGATCGTTACAAGCACACTCAGACGATAACCACCTTGGGTTTTGTTTTTTTAATTCTGCTTAATGGTTTTCCTCTTCTTCACTTCGAGAGCCTCTCTTTCTGGTGTTACCAACAACAGAACCCTTCTGAACTGCAACCAGCCTTCTGCTCTTCCACATTCCTGAATAGCTGCCAAGCCTGTCACTGCCCCAGAACCTGCCCCAAATCCCCAGCCTCTATTAGGTCCTGCTGCCTCCACTATAGTCTCACAGTGGGGTAGAGAAAAAGCCAGATGGTGGCCAGAGGTCCAAGCCTAAAGCTTTGTTCCTGAAGCTAAAGAAACTGACTGCCAGGAAAGGCACTGTTTACTTAGCATTTATCTCAGATAGAAATATACCGATGGGGTGGCAGACAACAGGTTGAAAACAGATTTGCAAAGAGACCAAAGGCACAGAGACCAAAACATGTAACTACTTCTGTAAATGTGTAATATCATATCTATATCTATCTATCTATCTATCTATATATATATACACACATATATATATATATTAACTTACTCCTGTTGCAAAAGAATGACACATTACATGCAAATGAGAAACTGAGGATGTCATTAAAATCCTAATGTCAACAACTTTAACCACTAAAAAAAACACAGCCAATTGTAATACTGTTAAATGCATACAGAGGGTAAAGGAGTAAGAGATGAGAAACCCAACTCAACTGGCCCAGGAGAAAGCCGCTCATCCAGAATTCTTTCCTCTCCGTCCGGAGATAATGGACCATTTCCTATTGGGTGTTCCGGTCAGGGATTGGCCCCAACAACAAAGCATGCCTGCCCGGCTCCTCCCACTGTGTCCAATATGCAGTAAGTGCCTAGCTAAGTACCAGGATACATGGCTGTTTGTGCCGCTCTGCTGAACTACATAGTGAACTCCCCTTCCTCAGATTGGAAACACTCCACGCTCACACGGACACAACCAAACCAGGTTTCAAGTCGGTACTGAAATTATTCTTTAATGATTTTTGGATTATTTGCACTTGACAGATATATATGCATGAGATATATATCTGACTCATGCATGTGAGGTTGTACATGCAGCCAGTTTTCTCCAAAGGCATGCAATAAAGTACACCCACTAGAAAGTTGTATTTTTTGTACAATGGATAGTTAAATTCCAACTTAAAAATAAGGTAAGCAAATGTAACAAATTACACCAATTTCTTCCTTTCTCTGGAGGCTAGAGGCTTGTTTTAAAACATACTGAACTATTTTGGAGAGTATTCTCCAACATTTCCAGAACAGGACAATCACAGGAAAGGCATAATCATTAAATCCCAAAGTAAGCCGAGAGAGGAATCATTTATGTTCCAAAGATGGCCAAAATAGGTCAATCAAATCAAATAAAAGCAGAAAAACCTGCTTGGTTGTAACAATTCTCTGGAGGTTTGACAAGACAATAGGTGATTATAGTTACATGGTCATGTAGTAAGTTGACCTGTTTCTCTGGAGGTTTGACCAGAGACAATAAGTGTTTATAGTTACATGGTCATGTAGTAAGTTGACCTGTTTCTCTGGAGGTTTGACCAGAGACAATAAGTGTTTATAGTTACATGGTCATGTAGTAAGTTGACCTGTTTCTCTGGAGGTTTGACCAGAGACAATAGGTGATTATAGTTACATGGTCATGTAGTAAGTTGACCTGTTTCTCTGGAGGTTTGAATAGAGACAGCAGGTGATATCACAGGTGTTAGTTTACCTGAGGTTCATTCTTGGTGCTGCCTTCTTCAGAGTCTGCAGACTGGTCCAGGTAATTGTCATCACTCTGAAAGACAAGGATGTCAGGTGGAGCTTTGGGACACTTATTCTAAGGAAGCAAATCAATGTCTGACTCCCAACTAGCTACACACAGGTGTTTAATGAGGTGCACTAGTCTAGTTTCTTATGAGAGAAATCTGAATGTGAAATCTGATTAGTGAATAACGTCCAGCAGGTGGGTCTAGAGAACTGGGATCAGTACCCTCGTCCGTATTAACATGTGCGAGACTAACCCCATCTGAACTGGGATCAGTACCCTCGTCCGTATTAACATGTGCGAGACTAACCCCATCTGAACTGGGATCAGTACCCTCGTCCGTATTAACATGTGCGAGACTAACCTCATCTGAACTGGGATCAGTACCCTCGTCCGTATTAACATGTGCGAGACTAACCCCATCTGAACTGGGATCAGTACCCTCGTCCGTATTAACACGTGCTAGACTAACCCCATCTGAACTGGGATCAGTACCCTCGTCCGTATTAACACGTGCTAGACTAACCCCATCTGAACTGGGATCAGTACCCTCGTCCGTATTAACACGTGCTAGACTAACCCCAACTGAACTGGGATCAGTACCCTCGTCCGTATTAACACGTGCGAGACTAACCCCAAATGAACTGGGATCAGTACCCTCGTCCGTATTAACATGTGCTAGACTAACCCCATCTGAACTGGGATCAGTACCCTCGTCCGTATTAACATGTGCAAGACTAACCCCATCTTGGGGCCAGAAGGACACCCCAGTGGAGCGCCTCTTCTCACGAGGCCGCCGGCGGTCCCGTATGGAGCGGGGCTGGGACTTGTCCTCTCCCTCCTTCTCCTCCTCATCCTCCTCCTGCTTCCCCGGATCTGGCCATCAGACGAACAAAATTATCAACATGTGGTTGACCTGAAATGTTTGGGATCAATTTCCATTCCCCGTGTCTACAACGCAATCTGAAATTAAATTCCTATTGAGCCGAACCTATAGGCTTCTTTACCAGGTAAGTAATGATTTAAAATGTGTTGGCTTAGGGATTTGATAAATGGCCCAACACTTGAGACAACCAAGCTACCTGGTCCGCCTTATGACATACTATTAGTGACTATCAGTTTACTATTATTGTGATGACTTCACAAATAGAAATCGCCACCAGTGGTAATTGGAGTACAAGTCATTGACATGAAGTATTACACAAATGTCAGTGGCTAGCTTGGTATGACCTTCAAGAGCTGGCCAGGTTTCAGGAGAGAAAAGCTTTGGTCTTGAGAAAACAAAGTTTCACACAGTTTCTAATTTCCTGGGAAAACTAAGGATTTTCTTTGTCTTGGAGATGCTTTTATAAGGTTAATCTTCAGAGAAAAACGTAGTGGTGTTAAAGCAACTCAAGAGAACAGAACTGCTCTGTTTTAGACAGTATATAGTCATATGAACCCAATGTTCTGTTATAGACAGTATATAGAGTCATATGAACCCACTGCTCTGTTATATACAGTATATATAGTCATATGAACCCACTGCTCTGTTATATACAGTATATAGAGTCATATGAACCCACTGTTCTGTTATATACAGTATATAGAGTCATATGAACCCACTGCTCTGTTATATACAGTATATAGAGTCATATGAACCCACTGCTCTGTTATATACAGTATATAGAGTCATATGAACCCACTGCTCTGTTATAGACAGTATATAGTCATATGAACCCACTGCTCTGTTATATACAGTATATATAGTCATATGAACCCACTGCTCTGTTATATACAGTATATAGAGTCATATAAACCCACTGCTCTGTTAGACAGTATATAGAGTCATGTAAACCCACTGCTCTGTTATAGACAGTATATAGAGTCATATGAACCCACTGCTCTGTTATATACAGTATATAGAGTCATACAGTATATAGAGTCATATGAACCCACTGCTCTGTTATATACAGTATATAGAGTCATATGAACCCACTGCTCTGTTAGACAGTATATAGAGTCATGTGAACCCACTGCTCTGTTATAGACAGTATATAGAGTCATATGAACCCCCTGCTAGTTTATATACAGTATATAGAGTCATATGAACCCACTGCTCTGTTATATACAGTATATAGAGTCATATGAACCCACTGCTCTGTTATATACAGTATATAGAGTCATATGAACCCACTGCTTTCAGGGCTGACCTTTCTCAGTGTCCCTGGATGGGCGACTGTAAGAGGAGGTGATGCCTATCAGGCTATTGGGCCTGTTGAGGGAGCTAGAGGAGGCTGTGGTGGAGGGCGTGCTTAGAGTGGAGGTGGTGGAGGTGGTGGAGGGTCGGTAGCGCTGGTAAGTCTGGAGAGAGAACAAAGGAATTCCGTAACGTTTACACAGACCAAACTGTAAGTTAAGGAAAACTGGTTACAGACACAATGTTACGGCGTAACACCAAAGGGAACTCCTTCACATACCTCCTCAAAGCTGCGGTACTTTGACCGGTAGTCATCCTCCTTGGCCTCGCCCGTTTCCTTTTTCTCCTCCTGCTGCTTCTCCTTGTCTTGTTTGTCCTTCTCCTCTTCGCGGGTCCGTGTTGGTCGGCTCCTGCCGATGGTCTTTTCCGCCTCTTGGAGGTCAGTCAGAGTCACGCCCTAAAAAACAACGACAGAACAACGTGACTACGGGGTTTAGGGGCACCAGAGAAATGGTTTCATTTGGACAGAAGGGTCTTGACCTACAAATAAGGTCTTACTATAAATTATTACAATGCAGTACTAGAGCTCAGCCAATAGAGTGCCTCATTTATGCATAACTGAAATACCAGCAACCATTTTGTTAGGTCAGAAAAGAACAGGAGGGTGGACTTAACAAACCTGAGTGGACCTCCTGGACTGTCTAGCCTGTCTGGACCGGGCTTTCCTCTGGGACTCGGACTCTTCATCCCGGACAGGTGTGAGGTACGATCTGCAACATCGACAAGAACAGGGCAAAGTGTAAACACAACGGCCACAAAACCCAGAACCGGCCCTTCCCAGAACCGGCCCCTCCCAGAACCGGCCCCTCCCAGAACCGGCCCCTCCCAGAACCGGCCCCTCCCAGAACCGGCCCCTCCCAGAACCGGCCCCTCCCAGAACCGGCCCCTCCCAGAACCGGCCCCTCCCAGAACCGGCCCCCCCCAGCACCGGCCCCTCCCAGAGCCCGCCCCTCCCAGAACCGGCCCCTCCCAGAACCGGCCCCTCCCAGAACCGGCCCCTCCCAGAACCGGCCCCTCCCAGAACCGGCCCCTCCCAGAACCGGCCCCTCCCAGAACCGGCCCCTCCCAGAACCGGCCCCTCATTTCAGCAGCAGTGGCTTCCCAGCCAGACACTCATTTAAACCCTCTCCACCTCAACTGTGTACACACTGTCACACATCCACCCGATTCTCAAACAGAGGCAGGCCAACCTCAAACAGCACAGGATCCTGTTAGCTTTGAGAGGCTACATACAGCGTAGAGATGTATGGAGGAACTGGTCTGCTAAACATCATAAACACAGGGAGGATCCCTGGCATCCCTGTTGGATTCCTGTGGACAGTGACCCATCACTCTGTGGGCGCCCATGTGGGTCCATGCGTGCGTGTCAGAATGTGTGTGTGTGTGTGCGTGCTGGAGGAGGCGGTGCGCGTACGTGCGCGTGTCGGACCTGCGTCTCTCCCTGCCATCAGGGCCTAGGAGAGTGCCAGTGGTAGACGTGGTGGTGGTGGTAGAACCAGTGGTAACCGTAGGGATGACCGCGTTAGACTCCTTCTCGCGCTCCTTCTCCCTCTCCGCGTTCTCCTCTGCCCAGTACCTGGCCCATGACGACACAGTACACCGGAGTCATTACGCTAAATTGCCCAGGGCATCACAGACATGGCGACGGTCTGATGTGTGCGTACCTGCTGGTCAGGCTGGAGGATCCAGTGCGCGAGGATAAGGGCGCCGGGCTGGAGATGAGGCTACGGTTTCTAGTGGGCGAGGTAATAGACGATGTGGTGGAGGGAGAGGTGGTGGACCCCAGGTCTTCTTGTCGCCTGCTGAAAGAACTGCTGTGGATAGCAGGTAATACAGTCAGGAGTGTGAGAGAGAACAGAAACACAGACAGGGTGGACACTTACAGGCTGGTGGGACCCATTACCTATACCTTCAATAGAGCGGTGACCGTGTCAGGAATGACACAGTCCACGCTTAAAAACAACAACCAACGAGGCATTCAAGTTGACTTTCTCTCATACTATCCGGAACGCAAAAGCTGAGCCAGCCAACAACCGAAATGCGGACACCCAATTTGCATAAGGAAAGACTAGCAGAGGGAAAACACAATTCCCAATCTCATGACATTTTCAGCCAGACTGGCGACAGCGTGCGAGGTCAGAGGAAGCGGTGGTTGCCAGGGGCAGCTGGTGTACCTGCTGTGAACGCCGTAAGACGGGTTGAGCGAGACGGGCGACTGCCAGGGTTTAGTGTTACAGGTGTTAGGGTCCAAGCTGGAGGCGGACGAGGACTTGGCTGGCACGTCCGGCGTGCTGCCGCTCCGCCCTAGCGCTAGGGTGTGGGACGTGCTGACGGTGTGTGTGGGGGTGGGGGCAACAGAAAAGCATGTTAGCAAGAGGCTGCGCGCACACACACACACACACACACACACACACACACACACACACACCTGTATTACACACATAGCATAACATTAAAAACTAGACACATGTCTGGGATCTGTGCTGTTAGGGTGCATTCTGGGTAATGTGGTTTAGCATCCAGGCCTGTTCAGAGCCTTACCACGCAGACGGGAACGTACAACATTGTGTGTTGCAGTTTCCGTATATAGAAAAAGCAAAGGCACAGAACCCGGACATGACTAGTGGAGTCAAGCAAGTGACTCTGTGGGCGGCTGAAAGATGCAGATTTGCATGGCTCGTCTCAGCAGCTGCCGCATGTAAAGCATGTGCAAGACGTATTGTTCGGAAGACTAAAAAACCATAACATACACGAGGAATAAGGAAAACTACCAATTAAAGAGTAAAAAGACATCTGCCTGACAATATTAGTTTGGCTGCTTTGATAAAAAACAAATACAATGACCTAGTAGTGAAACCAGTGAGTCCCAGCATTGGGCCAGAGAGTTAGGTGAAGGAGGACTTCTGAGGGCGTCGGTGTATAATTAAGTGTGGCTAACCTGCGCTGATAAGTTGGGGTTGTTCGATTGGTGGAAGTGCCTCCATCACTGTTCTTCAGCTCATCGTCCCATCGTTTCCTAGTAGAGGAGCCGCTCCGTACCAAACTGGCAGCCGAGTCCCTGGGTGAGGAACCAAAAACTACAATAGAACCACGGACTACACCACAGCGATGTGAGTACGTAATCGATCCTAATATGTGTCGATAATTTGCTGTCATTACAACAATTGACTGAAAGTATTATGGGGGATAATCCAGATGTCGTAAACCAACAGCAGGCCAAATTTGAACAGTGTCGGTGAACTTCCTATCACAGTATAATTTGAAGGAATATTAGAAAAACCTAAAGCACATTTTTTGATTATTCACTGCAAAACACACTACAGAGAGGGCAGCTACACAACATGCAGTGCTGCTTTTGGCCTGTAATGCACAGCAGTGAACAGCAGGTGGCACTCTTGCCAATGCAAATGTCACAGAGTCAACAGTGATACTTCACCTGTTCTCTTTCTCATCAATGTCTGAGGTACTGGCCAGTCTCCTTGGGATTGTAGGGGCAACGTAGGCTAGTCTGGTACCTTTGTCTTTTTCCTTTAAAGAAATTACATTTGAAACAAAATTAACTCTAGGTTACGAGGCGGCTGAAAACGTCAATGAACAGGTCAATTATCTGATGCGATGAAATTCCACTCAACCGAAGATACTGTGCCCCTAAACTGAATGTCGCTGCCATATTAAGACACAGTGCATTATGGGCCATGCACACAGGGACTGAATCACTTGGATCTAGTTGGACCAGTGCAGGACAGATGGAGACACAGCACGTGCGTTAGCAGGCCGCCGACCTTCTCTTTGTCCTTGTTGTCCAGGTTGGAGGAGAGCCGGGGGCTGGAGGCAGAGCGCATCACCCCAGACGTGTCCTTCTCCTTCTGGGCCTCTTTAGCCGCCGCGATCTCCGCTAGAGCCCCGTAGCTGCCAGTCTTCCTTAAGCCCAGGCGCCATGACGCTGGAGACTCGTCAGATTTCTTAGTCTTGTCGTCCTCCGGTTTATCTTTGGGAGAGACTTCCTTTGGCGAGACCTTCCCAGCAAGGGCCTGGGGAAGAACCTGGAGGGAGATGAGGGGTGGGGGGCAGGGTTAGCCAAAACAGGAAACAGCGGCGGCTGCGGTAGTCCAGGATTAAAGAACACAGCAGTCCAAAGAAGTTAAGAGGTTAAAAATCTATAGGTTTTGGCCAGAAATAGATCTGCCGACACAGCCATGTTAGAATGAGCTAAGCTTTCAGAAAGTTACATGGATTGAGGAAATACAGGACGTTTTGGGCGGCAGTACAATATGGAGGCATGTCCTGAGACGTGCGTGAGACTCACTGGTGCATCCAGAACTAATGTAGCCACATCATCTAAACATGACCATTGATTGGAATACAACCGGTCCTTGAACTAAGCAGCAGCGGCAGGCCATAAACCCCAACTTTACCACACACAGTTCAACCACTAACAGGTCAGTTATGGTTTAGAGGGTTCAGTCGTCACACAAGCACTGGACAACGCTGTTACACTGCAAACAGAACAGCCACAGAGACACCCTTAGAGCTGGATGAGGAGAAAAGGAGTTAAACAGACACCATGTGACTGCATTTAAGAGTGCATTTGTAGACCCATGCGATACTATTTTTTCGGGTGCGTGTGGGGGGGAGAGGGGGGTTAGCGAAATCGTTGAGAGGAATGGGCCGTTGATCAGGTGGGTTAAGCGAGTTCTGGTTTAGCACGGCTGTAACAAGGGCAGGGAGGCAAAACGACTCCAGAACACACACGCACACAGACACTGATGCCTCACCATGGGTTTTTTGGGCACAAGAGATATGCCAGTTTTGCGCAAGCCTTGACGCCACAATGCAGGACAGCTTGGCACCGCCACAGGCATGAGGGGAGTAATATAATCAGGCTATAGCCAACCAAGACAAGAGCCATGATGAGAAAGGGCCAGAAAGACAGGAAAGACAGGCAGCCTCAGAGAAATGTAGAGCAAGAGAGACACTGATAGAGAGGCGGCAGCATGGATTGTAGCAGACATGTAAGGGCCTAACAACAAGTCAATGTTAACGGACAACGGAAATAAACCCTTTGCCCATTAGAGCGAGTGGAGGTTGTCAAATATCAAAATAGAAAGACAAAAAAATAATCCAGAATGCAAGTCAAAAACCAGACATGGATCATTTTGTTCTTGCACTGGGCATTAAATATGAACAAGAGTAATTCTGAAAGACGAATTCTCAGGCACAATTACTAGGAATTATATAAGGCAATAAACATAAAAAGGACTAGTTAGAAAAGTACTATGAATAGCGTAGTGCGAAATGGAGTCCTACACTGAAAGGCACAACATGACTGAGGTCAATGGGTTTATTAAGTCAGCCGCAATGCCACATTTGTACACAGGAGGGCAGCAGACAATCTATGGGGCCATTTTTGTTTTCTAACAACTCACATCATTGTCTTGGATTAACCGTGTCCTGTGGACACTGTCGAGTGATGGCAACCCAACCCCCCCCCCACTCCAACAATAATTCCCATGTTTGTTAAAAAGCAGAGCTCCTGTTCTTCTACTACTAACCATAATGTCCTCAGTCACAGCTGACATTGAGGCAACCTACACTACTGCAGCTGTACGCCTGATACAAAAGTGACAACAATGACACTTATGGGTTTCTGCAAGAACTGAAAATAACACATCAATGTAGGTGAAATAATAATAATAAAAAACAACTTATTTAAAATTAAGCAGCAACAAGAAACACAGCTTGGCCTGAACAACACGTCTACATATTGTTATCGATTGCCTTATTGCTCAACTGGTTAACAAGCGATTTCCATTTCTGTAGTCAATGCATAGGGTCTTACATTTGACTGGTATCAGTGTTCTGCGTCTGTCCTTTGCAACGCACCAGTGGTACTATGTTCAAATCACCGGCTGATCAAACCAATACTCTCCTCAATTCCTCCAGTCTGCTCTTTTGGCCCATCTAGACTTATATAGACTTAAGCTTTTGCAGCGAAAAGGACAATTTAGGTCATTCAGACCATGTTGCGTATTTTTCATGTAGATGGCATGTTATAGATGGGTAAGGTTTAAAGCAACTTAGTCCCATGCTTCTTTGTGAAGACTTAACAAATGCCTTCAGAACACCAGAGTTGCAAATCTAGCAAGTATCATTACACACTGGTTTAATTCCATTGTAAACCACCGAAATGTCAAAAAACTATAAATACTAAACTTCTACATGAAGAGAAATAGCAGAGGCTGGTCTCTATCAGCCAACAATGCCAATGAAAAGCTGCAAGGCCAATGTGTAACGTAAATAAGCTAAATATTAGCCAGATATTACATGCATTAGCCAAAAACTTAGCTAAAGCTTAGTTTAAATAAATAGACTGTGAATTACATCCATCTGTATATCTTTGAGACGTCTAACACCGAAGCCTAGCCTGACAGGTGCATAAACTGTGAGGTTATGTATCACTATGTATTTCCAATAAAGCAAGTTCCACACATCTACAAGTCTTGCACCAGTCTCCGGATAGCTCATTAATGATTACACATTTACTTAGCCCAAGGCACATACGTGGTCCGTGTATCCAGGCTACATGGCCGAAGCAACCCTGAGGTGAATCACACGAAGGTGTGTTTCAGTATTGGGAGAAAAACAGTCATGAGGACTAAAGAGGGCTACAGTGGACCTATCCACCAGGCCGTACCTTCTTGACAGGCGAGCTGGGAGTCACCTGGTTAATAGGGCTGCTTGGAGACGGGGAGGACGGGGTAACGCTGGCCGGGGCTGACACTGCAGGAGCTTGGTTACTGTTGGTCACCGGGGCCGGAGTCTTGCTCTTGTCTGAATTGGAGGAACAGGAGATACATTAGCTGCTGATGGATGAATGCAGTATTATGTACAACTATATGTTGTCTAATATCAGGAGACTATATCACTATATAAGGATGACTGTAGTCTGTCTACACCAATATATACACATGAACCCGGAGGAAGATGAAATTGTGATATGTCTTGTCAGATAGCTGCTGTGTAAAGGGTTTCAGAAACACCATCTGTGCAATTAAAGTTATTGTACCAGCTTCTGTTTCAGACTCAGAGTCCTCCTCCTCTTCCTCCTCACTGGAGCAGCTAGACTCCTGGTCCTTCTTGCCCTCCTCTTCTTCATCCACTTTCTCCGGTTCCAGGGTCTCGATGCGCGGTGCGGGTTTCTCAGGTTCCAGAAGCAGAGTCTCTTTGCTGTAACACACACACACAGAGATTGACACTATATAACACAAATCAGAAACCAAAGCTTTGCTGTGACATTTTAAGGAGGCTCGCCTCGGAAAGACAAATGCACAAAGCCTGCATATCCATCGCGACTGTTTCTTGGGGAGCAACTGTCAGCACACCCAAATATCGGCATACTCTCCAAGTGACGTACCTCTTGATTGACTTCTGATTCTGATTGTTGTCCCCGACGGTCGTCGTCTCTATCAACGGAGACTTCTTAACATCTTTTTTCTCACTATTGAGCTGTCACAGGGGAGAAAAGAGATCCAGAATGATGGTGATTGGCACTTGTGTTGAAGTACTCAAGGAAATCCTGACGCAAAGCTTACAAGTGCCAAGCATATAGCAGTGACTCGGTAATAACAGGTTATGCAGTTCATCCAGGCTCAAAGGAAAGCCCTTATGTAAGCACTAGCCACACAATAGCTTACCAGATTCTGTTTTTTCTGTAATTCCTCCAAGTAGCCAAGGACATCTTCATCTGCTACATCAAAAGCCGTCTGACCCTGAGGAGGAAAAAAACACATACTTTCCAGAACGATACGTTAAAAGAAAACAGCATTTCATGCTCCGGATTCATCCGAAAGTTAGAATAGCTTAAGACGGAGAGGCAGCACTCACCACTTTATTGATTAGGTCCATGTCACACAGGTTCTCTACCAGTATCCTGCAGGCCTCCTCCTTGCCCCAATGTGAAGCAGCATGGAGCGGCGTCCAGCCGTCAAAGTCTTTAATATTTACATCATACCCTGCTTGGATTAAAAGCCTGGGGGACAAAGAGGGGGCAAAATAGTGTTTATCGGATCGAGCAAATCTGGTTTCCTTGGATTTAGTGCTGCAACCTAATCTTAACAATCACTGGTGGAGTTTAGGCTTTTGTAACCGGCCTCTACATAATACAAGAGAGAAGCTTACGGGCTACAGCACCGAAAACTAAATTGCAATGTCCCTCCAATTAGTTTGCTACCTACTAGAACATCTGCATCGCAAAGAAAACAAATGTATATAGACAACATGTGCCTTGTTCTGTGTCAGACAAGTGCCTAATAGCTGCCCTGTGTAAGCTGCTGTCCCATAACAACATCACAATGTAGTGACTCAGGCTTGGCGGAACAAAACACAGTGAGGAAGGTGGGAGATGACTGGTAAATGCACTAAGCCCATTAGGACAATGTCTACAGCGCCTCAGATTCATCACCACTTACTGGGTAATGGAGGCTGAGTTGGACAGATTAATCCACCAGACCTTCGGTGAATTTGGACAGAAGCGTCTGGGAACTGGCTTAGTGCTTTTGTTACTGCACTTGCATTATAAACACATTTTAATCAATTCCCATCAAAAGGGTATTTCAGAGCAGCATGCACTTTGACCTTAGAGTATCAGGTACTCAACAGGATATTACAGTGCCATCTATGGCAATATAGTGTGTGACAGCATTTGGCTGTGTTCCCGGGAGGAGATGGGAAAGGCTGTGGCAAGCACACCCCCCTCCCCAAGCACAGTCCTCCCACAGGCACAGTCGTCCCCTAAACACAGTCTGTCTCTAGCGACAGGCCAGAGCCAGAGCTCGGTGCACTGTCACCATGGATACAATCCTCAAGTAAAAGCTCTCAAGCAGAGCAGTTACGGGCAGCAGCCGCAAACAGCACAACATTTAAGTGCTCATAGTATCATGCCAGTAACCGTGGGTGACTGGTGTAATGATAGATATGTAGTATGGGTGAACTCACTTTAAAACCTCTGCGTAACCCTTGGCGGCGGCTACATGGAGTGCGGTCCCACCAGACTTGGCATGTCGGACGTCGTTGATCGTCCCGCTGTTGAGCCACTGACGGGCGTCTCTCAGCATGATCCGCTCTTCCTCCTTCCTGGCTGCCTCGATGTCCACACCTGGTGTGTGTGTGTGCGCGTGTGTGTGTAGCACAGAGGTGACAACCATTAGGCAGAACTCAGTGGATTAACAGCTACTTAAAAAAGAGGCACACTCCTGCAACCCTTACGGTCAGCTAAGCTACAAGGAGCCGCGAGGCAGAAAGTGTGCAGGGAAATAATAATAACACTGACTCAAACTCTAGATACGAAAAAGAAATCAAAAGACGGAAAAATACAAAACTGAAATTCACTATAAAACACGAAATACATGTGCTTGACAGACATGGAATTACAATGACAGCTTGTTGACAAGGTCATATTGGACATTCCCTAACCTTGGTTTGTGCCCGAATGCTCACCCCGGCAAATCACAAGGAGTCATTGTTTAGCTTTTGCACTAGCCTGCAGTTGCCTCAATTAGCATCATCAAAATGCATGAGATGAAACCATTCAACCACTATAGCAATAGCTACATTGAAAAAGGAAACCTCCTTGAAAACATGTCATCCTTTGTATGGTGGGATGTAAAAGATCCAGGCCACATCGTTTAATTCAAAAATCCACAAGTGGTTGTGCAAAGTCAGTGGTAGCAAAGCTTCCCAAACAATGGCACTACTATTTATAGCCAACACTAGAGGGTGTTGTGGAGCAACCAACCTTTTGACAACTTTTCAATATTTAGGCAATTGGATGAGGGAATGAAAACCAACCCAGGGTCTCAAGCTTGCTGTGTGGGTCAGTGGGACTAAGGAATAGGGCATATACAGGCAGTGTACTCTCTAGGTGATACTAGGCTGGGATGCAAGACAGGCTGAAATTTGATCATGTGGAGAGTGGGTGATTATCCATTAAACAACAAGCAGGATACCCATGGGCTCTACGCCACCTAGCCCATGGGCTCTACGCCACCTAGCCCATGGGCTCTACGCCACCTAGCCCATGGGCTCTACGCCACCTAGCCCATGGGCTCTACGCCACCTAGCCCATGGGCTCTACGCCACCTAGCCCATGGGCTCTACGCCACCTAGCCCATGGGCTCTACGCCACCTAGCCCATGGGCTCTACGCCACCTAGCCCATGGGCTCTACGCCACCTAGCCCATGGGCTCTACGCCACCTAGCCCATGGGCTCTACGCCACCTAGCCCATGGGCTCTACGCCACCTAGCCCATGGGCTCTACGCCACCTAGCCCATGGGCTCTACGCCACCAAGTATGCGTCATTGTTGACAAGCATAATGCTAATAAAGAAAAGGGTAGAAGGACATTCCAAATGTTCCTGTTTTAGGCTCAATGGCAAAGAACTGTTGACATGAAACCTCCCGGCACCAGAGGAAGATACTGGGGAAGATGTGACGCAGCCACATGTCAGCTGGAGGATACATTCTGCCGGAAGAAGAGTCTGAAATGGCCTTGTATAAATGTCCAATATAATACGCCTGGTATAAATGGCCAGTAATAATGAATCCATGGCAACAGCTCATCACAGCCCATCATTCGGTCTGCTTTTACTCTGTCACTGTAAAGTACGAGTTGGGTGAAACCCAACCCCATCAAACCCCATCTGGTCCTCAACACATCCATGAACTGCTCAGTCCAAATTAGATTCAATGACACACGAATCAATCAACAATTACAATCAAAGCCACGCCCCACAGCAGAAATGAACTGTCCAATTAAACAGCCGCTCCCCCACATGGGCGGGGGACCAGCGGTTTCAGGCCAGCCCGGGGTTAACATTGAGGGCAGATGACACTACCATGGCTGCAGTGTTCAGTAAAGATTTGCCCTTTAGACCAGGCCATGTGATGTGATTACAGTGTAAAACTCAGTTATAATGGATCTCAATCAGTCCTTTATTCTGCCGAACTGCACAATGGGACAAATGGAACACAGACACATGTGGGGAAAGAAACGCTGCAGTATTTCCCAATGCGCGTAGTTGTATCTGCTACAATGGACAGAGTATTGCTTACTATAAAGGAAGAGAGAACCAATGTTGCGAGGAGTCTGACAGAACCAAAGCAAGACCAGAAAACACCAGCATGTTGGAAGAGCAGACTCCCGTTCAACTGTGTCAGCGTACATAAATGGAGAGACTGATTACGCCGCCAGCACGCACTCCTCTACACAGACTCACTCTCTACAGACTAACCCTACATATGACCTGTGTGAAAGCCGACATTTCAGGATCAAGTACGGGCTAGAACCCTTCAACGGGACATCTGAAGGAGTCAACAAAACCATCAAATTGAATGAGCATAATCTCAGCAGGAGGCAAGCAGGAGGCAAAACCTCTTTACATTTAATATTTTATGGACACGGTTCCTTGTCATTGTACAGGGATTGATTTGCACAATTTCGCAACAAGGTACATTTATCTCTAGGAAACCGAACAAGTCTCCTTTCGGTGCAGTATGGCGGCTGTGTGGTCCCATAATGGTTATACGTGTGCATACTATTATTGGTACAGATGAACCGTCCTTCAGGCGTTTGGAAATGGTTCCCCGTGAGTAACCAAATTCTGAGGTCTCAGGCTGATTTCTTGATATTCCCACAATGTCAAGCAAAGGGGCACAGAGTAAGGAGGAAGGCCTGGAAATGCATTCAGATAAAAACACCTTTAATTGACTCAATGTCAATTAGCCTATCAGAAGCGTCTGAAGCCTTGACATCGTTACCTGGAATTTTCCAAGCTGTTTAACAGCACAGTCTACTTAGTGCATGTAAACTTCTGACCTACTGAAACTGCGATATGAAATGTAAGCGAAATCATCAGTATGTAAACAATTATTGGAAAAGTTATTTGTGTCATACAAAGAAGATGTCCCAACTGACTTGCCAAAACTATAGTTTGTTAACATGTGGAGTGGTTGAAAAATCTGTTAAATTACTTCAACCTAAGTACATGTAAACTTCCCATTTGAACTGTATGCAGTTCACACTGAATTTGTTTATCCATATTTCAGGATCTTAATCCACGTCTCTGATACAGAGAATATCCACCCCCTTGAATACATATTTAGATATTATTCAATTCCATTTGTCTGGATTAGTATGCCTGCGACCACACATTTAATAGGGCTCATTTAGATTGATATAACCCCAAAAAACTGTACAAGACAGGGACAAATAAGAGCAGCCAAAGGATTTATGGCCCGGGAAGAAAACAGTGAAGAAATGAAGGCCGTACCAAACAGCCTGGACTAGGGGGAAAAATGCTTCCTTCAGCATCCTAGCCACTTGAAGAACCACTTGGCTCTTCAGAGAGAAGACCATGAGAGGAAAACAGCACATTACAAACACAACACTTCACAACACACATTCTACCTCAACAAAGAACAGAGGGGAGCCGCTCTAACGTCACTGTGTTACGGTCAAGGGCATTGAGCAATAAATTACTTGAGGCGCCATCCAGTACAACCGAAACGTTTGTAAACCTTGCGCACCCCTCGCACCCCAGCGCACCCCTCGCACACAAGTCCTGAGCGGCGAACCAGTCAAGCCAGGCAGGGGAATGCTGACAGGTGCCGCCGGGCTGCAAGCGGAGACGGGCTCCTGTGGGTGTGGGATAAACAGCATCCGCAGCCGTTACATAACACCCCAGAGGACTGGAACATGCTTGACTAGGGACTGCTGAGCGCACGCTGCATATTTAGCCACAGGACACAATAGGTGTGAAACAGAGCGGACCTCGTCAACTCAGCCTCAATCCGGGACCAGTCTCTCTCCACATACACACACCTGGTTTATATTACATGGGCCCATCTGGCACACTACAGGGGAGGAGCCACAATACAGGTGTGCAGACAGGTGTGCAGACCCCACATCTAGAACAGTAAGCTGCTGCTGAACTCCACACAGCAGACCGGGTGAACGGTGTACAGGTTGAGGACAGCACTCTGAGGTTTATGTGGAGAGGTGCATCCGCAGCAACGATGAGGGGAAGGAAACCACCAATACAGTGGCACCAAGAACAGCCCCCCTGGGCTTATCACCGCATGTCTGAACAGAGCCTCCCACCAGCACAGCACATTTCATCCTGTGAAGAATGCCCCGGCCCAAAAATAGAAAAGAAAAACGCTTCCAGCCAGCTTCGAATGATCCCAGAGATATTTTAAATGGATCACATTTCTCTCCATTAGGTAACCTTCTACACAGGCAAAGTGCCTCTGTGGCCACGATTCCGCATTGTACTTGATTACGTTAACTATGTATGACATCGAACACTACTTACATGGTTGTGGTGTTGGGGGGGGGGTTATTGTACCGAGCAGAGAGCAGACTATTGGAGGCATGCCAAGACCTGCCGCCTGATCCATTACACACACACACACACACACACACACACGCACACGCAAACACGCAAACACACCCTAGAACGATAACGTAACTGCACAGCTAGCAAAGCTGCAGCATTTGTTCTCAATTCACACTAATCTCATTTGGGGTGTTTCAGATGGATGTAAACGTCCTACTGCAGTGTGCATGACGGACAATGTTTGCCGGAGCCAGTGCCAGAGTGGCGGTCTGTACCTTGTCGGTTGATCTCATTCTGCAGGAGCTCCTCCATGGCCTCCTCCTCAGCTATGTCGAGAGGCGTCTCCCCCTCGCTGTTCACCACACCCACGCTGGCCCCCTGGCCAATCAGATACCTGCACAAACACATGCACACATTACTAGAGAAGTAAACAAGTACTTTCAGTTTGCAAATTGGACTTCATCTAAAAGGAGCTTTGCATGCACCAGTATGATGAAGATTGTCATGTGCTTTTAGAGGGCTGCGCTGGTACAAAATGTCTGCACACTCCAGAATGTATTCTCCGGTAGCAGTCAGCAGTTACATAATCCGGTTTCTATTCAGCCCAGCCACCTTGACACATTTAGTAGTGGTTGAACAGTGGATATTATTTATAATGGAAGCACCCTACAGAGGTTGGAATGGTTTGATGCAGTGGACATAAAGAGTCTACACACACTTTGAGGGGGGAAAATAAAAAACATACAATAACGTGGTTGCATAAGTGTGCACAACCTTACACTAATATTTTGTTTTTTAGATTTTATTACAGCACTCAGTGTTTTTAGGTAAAGCACATCTGTCAGATTTGATGTTCATTTGGTTTCAGGTCTGGACTCTGGCTGGGCCATTCCAAAACTTTAATATTCTTCTGCTAAAGCCATGCTTTTGTGGATTTGGATGTTTGCTTTGGGCCGCTGTCGCGCTAAAAGGTAAACTTACTTTTCATCTTCAGCTTTCTAACTAATGTCTGAAGATTCTTCTGCCAAAATTGTCTGGTATTTGGAACTGTTCATAAATCCGTCTACCCTGACAATGCCCCAGTTCCAGCCGAAGAAAAACAGCCCCAAAGCATGATGCTGCCACTACCATGCTTCACTGTGGGTGTGGTGCTCTTTGGGTAATGGTTCAACCTTGGTTTCATCAGACCATAAAACATTAGCCCACATGATTTTGGGAGACTTGTTTTTGCAAACTCCAGCATGACTTGGATGCTTTTCTTTGTAAGAAAAGGCTTCCGTCTTGCCACCCTACCCCTTACCGAGTCCATACATATGAAGAATACAGGAGATTGTTGTCACATGCAGCAAACAGCCAGTACTTGTCAGCAATTCCTGCAGCTCCTTTAATATTGCTGTAGGCCTCTTGGAAGCCTCCCTGACCAGTTCTCTACTTGCCTTATCACAAATTTGAGGGTCAAGTTCTTGGTAATGTCTCGGTTGTGACATTTCCTCCATTTGATGACTGTCTTCACTGAGTTCCATGGTATATCTAATGCTTTAGGCTACGTTCACACTGCAGGCTGAAACGACCCAATTTCGATTTTTTTGCCCCTATGCGACCTGTATCTGATCTTTTCATGACAGTCTGAACGACCCAGGTCCGATCTTTTCAAATGCGACCCAGGCCACTTGGTTATGTGGTTCAAATCCGACACGTATCCGTTCTTTTCAAATGCGACTTCAATCTGAACGGCCAGGTCACATGTATCCGACCCGCACGTCATTGATACTCGACAAACGTCATAATTCAGTGTTGAAGTAGGCGGGAATGAGAAGATTAACAACTAGTTTAGTTCTTCTAAAAACAAGAATATTGTAATTGTGCTGGCTCCGTTGGGAAAATAACTTTAATATCCCTAAACGAGCTCCACTGCTGACATCCATTTTTAGCTAATGTTACTGCCGCAAACAACAAGTGACGTCGTTGACCGTTGAGTACTCTTCTGGGTAATTTCACGTTCACACAGGAGATCACAAAAGGTCGCATTTAATTGGAAATGTGAACGGCCTTGCAAAAAAATCGTAGCCTTAGACATTCTTTTGTACCCTTCTCCTGACTGATATCTTTCAACAATGAGATCCCTCTGGTGCTTTCGAGGAACTCTGTGGACCATGGCATTTTCTCTGAGATGCAACTAAGAAACTGTCAAGAAAATCCTACTGGAACAGCTGACATTTATTTGTGATAAATCAGAGAAACTTTAAATGATGGCAGGTGTGTAATGACTTATATATAACACGAGTTTGAATGTGATTTGTTAATTCTGAACACAGCCACATCCCATATTAGAGGGTGTGCACACTTATGCAACCAGGTTCTTTTAAGTACTGATTGTTTGTATTTAGGGATGCACCGAAATGAAAATTCTTGGCCGAAACCGAAAACCGAAAAAGAGGAAACCAAGACCGAAAACCGAAACACCGAAATAAATTATGCCAATTATTAGTACCATTGCATTTATGGATATGAGGCACCAAGGGCGTAGGTTTGGTCTCAGCTTCGGTGGGGACATCTCTCCCCCCTCATCCGGCAAGTGAACTTTTACTGAGAATAATGTGATTATTTTTGCGTTTAGTTGAGACAATAGCCTGTTGCTTTGAGATGGTAATGCTGTTTGTCAGATTCAATATATTGTAGCGACCCTGGTGGTGCCACTACTCCACCCCTACTAATGGGATATCCCAAATAGGCCACATTACATAAGCAAAATATACACAGGAAACATTTCCACTGTTTATTGTGACTGTAAGATTCTAACATGTGGGGTATGTATTAACAGAAAGCACTGGTAACTTTACTGTTGTCTTCAGTCACTCTCCTGTGTACTTATAGCGTGTCAGATAACTCCCCTCCCCTAGGTTTTTTAGCCAATCAAATTACGGCGTTTCTAGTACCGTACCGGCTCTGCGGTCGGAATTGACCCAAATCGCTTCACAAACTCATAACGGAGTTCGCTAAAATATTAGTGGGGACAATTTAGTCATGTTAAAATGTTGTTGGGGACATGTCCCCAGCGCCCCCCCCTAAACCTACGCCCATGTGAGGCACTTTCTTGCAGGATTTCACTGAACATATCAGACAACGAGGGTGCATGCCCCTCATCTAGTGCAGAAAGACGAGTCTTTTTTCTGCGCTCTGATCTCCGTGCGCTGCTGCTCCGTGCGCTGCTGCTCCGTGCCCTACTGCTCGGTGCGCTATTTCTCCGTCTCCACGCGGGTTCTCCGCATCCATAGCCGCCTGGATCATTTCTCGTGCGCGCTGCTTTATTTCTGCATCCAAGTAATGGTCTTTATAACGCGGATCAAGTACAGTCGCGATGAAGTGCAGAGGATCCGAATAGATCACAACATATTTCGGCCGTATTGTTTCGGTGATAAAAGTATTTCGGCCGAAAACCTAAAATGCCCTTTTGGGCCATTTTCGGCCGAAAATTTTCGGTGGCCGAATATTCGGTGCATCCCTATTTGTATTGTTTTTTTTTCAATTGATTTGTTCATGTTATTGTTTACATAAGATGGGAAAGTTCTGACATGATTTATCTTATTCTCATTTAAACCTGGTCACAAAAACAGGTGTGTATAGACTTTAAAATATTTACTGTATGTACCATATAGTCAAGCTGCTCCCAAATCAACGCTATAGGGTTGAGATCTCTTGACTTAGCTTGCCACTCAATTAGTCAAAATAAAAGCGGACTGCTTCTTCCCTAAACAGTTCTATCATAGTTGCAAGCTGTGCTGGCGGCTGTAGGAAGAAATGAGCTTCAATAAATAAAAAGGAAGCTAACTGGTTTTTACATATAGTCCGGCCATCCCAAATCGTCTTATAAGTGGGTCTGCTTTTGTCTAGCAATATCAGGATTTTTTTAGGAAAAATTAGAGCATTAAAGCCAATCCCTCCAAATAAAACCCAATCCCTCCCAAGGTGCACTGGGCCAAGGCTTAACTGCTAAAGGGGGTTTATTATTGGTCAGACATTAAGCAGACACTAACCATAGGCAACACGAGCAGCAGCAGCTACGCGGGACAAAAATAAATAATGAAAAATCACAAAAATGGTTTTAACAGCTATTTTACTCAACTTAAATGAACACGCCATGCGTGGCTGACCGGTCCAAAGACTGTCAGAAATCCATCTCAAGTAAAGTCTGAAAATGATTTCAAATGAAAATAAAAAACGTAATTTGATGAAACATCATAAAAAGGCACAACCAGAATATAAAAAGGTACATAAATAACTAGCATAGGAAAATAGTTCCACTAAAGTGGGTAGCATCACAATAACTGGGATGAAAGCACTTCCTACTGTAACAACAAAGTAAAAAAGGTCACACTCTCAAGATGTAGAACAATGAGAGAAAGTGAGCTCCTTCAGCCGATTAACCTGTTTATAAAGTCCACTCAATGATAATCTCCCTTCTCGCCTGCCGAGATTCAGTTCCCTATAAACAGCGTCTTACCTCAAAAGGACAGGGAAAGCAGCTAGACAAATGGCTGGTTATTGCAGTGACCCTGAGTCCTCTATTTTGATAACACTTAAAGAATAACAAATTATTTGGTGGTGATAAAAAAAATTACAGTACCAGCAAAAGGTTTGGACACGCCAGCTCAAAAGGCATTGCATTATTTATTTCTTACCAGTTCCAACATTGTAGAATAGCTGAATAGTGAGAACAACCCAAGAAACTACACAAGGAATCACACAATAATCAAAACAGTGTTAATCTGATACATTTTAGATTCTCCGATGACAGCTTTGCACAAGGCATTCTATTAACCAGCTTCACGAGGTAGTCAAGTGGAGAACTGTACAAACCAGTGACCTCATAACTTGCTCATATTGACCCTATACCACAGCGCAGCATTGCCTTATTGCTTACTTTAACTACACAGAACAATACAATGTAACTGATCCCCCCTGAACAAGTGAAGGTACATGGATGTTTTAGACCAGTAGTACTGGGAAATAAGAAAAGCTTAAATTAAATATAGGTAAGACAAACCCTGCAATATGACCACTTATGTTACATAAAAATAATAATGAGTGATTTGTAGACAATTTAATTCCCTTAAGTAGTTCTGTATAAATATGGAAAAATAAACCTGCAAATGCATCAGACCGCAGATCGGGACACTGAAATATGTCACAAAAACAGTGCCGACCCGTGCCGAGACATGGGGTTCGGAAGACCTCTGAAGGTGTCCTGTGGTACGATCTGGCACCAAGAAATGAACAGCAGAGCCTTTAAGTTGCGAGGTGGAGCCGAGGTGGATCATGCATGTGGGTCCAGCACTTCCCACAGACGCTCAGTTGGATTAAGATCAGAAGAATTTGGAAGGTACTCTTCATGATCCATGAATCGTTCCTGAACAATATGTGCAGACTGCAGTGGCCCTTACCCAGTAAAGTCTTCACTCAAGCTCATTCCTCCTGCATACAACACGCAAACTACAAGAGCTTGACATGTGCCCGTGCTAGGAAAAATCAACGTTATCCGTAACACTTAATATAATATTTTTGCTCATCAATGTATACTACAAAATACTTAGATCTAGTCCAAATAAATAAATACAGGCTTTCGCTGAGGGTGAAAACGACACATATTGCTTTGAGTAGCACGCAAAATAACAATAAGACTGTCCGTGCACAGGGGCCTGCCAGCCTAGTTGACCAGGGAAAGAAAAGGCACAGTGGCTGTCAGAATATATCAGAGTTAATGAAGAAAGAGGTAGGGTTGGGACCCGAGAGACCAACCAATTACTCTAAATATCCATCTTTTGTTTGGACCCCAGACATGTTAGCCAGAAGATATGACACAGCAGAAGCACCAATACAAAAATATATAATGGCGCTTTTCCACTACACAGAACCAGCTCGCCTCAGCTCGACTCGACTTTTTTGGTTTTCCACTGGGTAAAAGTTGTACCTTCCAGGTACTTTTTTTCGTACCACCTCAGGCGAGGTTCTGAGCGAGCTGAGGCGATACTAAAATGTGACGTGAAAACAAAGCAGGCTGATTGGTCAGAGAATCGTCACTATTCACGGCATCATCATTGCACGTGCCAGATGTAGTATCCTGAGTAATCCCACCATATATATATAGAAATAGTTTGGCCAGAGATTGCGTGAGAGCTGTACATATTATCCATTACGAATACTATGGCAAACCGAAAGAATACGCCGTGAGAAACAGCCACAACCTGCGGATCAAACACAGCATACACTCGATTTCCTCCATTGTCTTATGTGTGTGTGTGGGTAGCGAGTGTTGGTTGGAGGACGCGGAACTGAATGAAACACGCTTTTCTTGCCCGGTAGATTATACAAGTAGAAAATTCTAACACGACGCATGTAGTACGTCCGGACTCCATTCATACTACCCGGATTCATACTATATAGAACGTACTTTTTTAACGGTCGCAAAGTACTTTCTTATTTAAATGTAGTACACACTCAACATAGTACGCGATTTCGGACGCAGCCTGTGTGTCGCCGCGTCGCGTAGAATATTACGTCACAGCAGTTTCCTGCCGCGTCGCAGGTACCGGGTACTATTGCGCAGGTACTATCTGCAATGGAGAACGGAGCGAAAGCGACTGGAGCCGAGTCGGGCCAAGTCGAGCTGGTTCTTTGTAGTGGAAAAGCGCCATAAGTGGTTAACAACACTGACAGTGTGTTTGTTCATAACCAGAACAATACGAAATGCATGCCCACTAATAATAATAATAAAGTTCTCTCAATTTCTGTTCAGTCAAGTGTAGGGAATTATCGTGCAAATCACAAACTTAAAAGATACGCAAATCTAGTTTTTAAAGCCTATTGTTAAACCAGAATCAAGTGTATTTGCCAAGTCTGTTCACACACACACAATGATTTATTTCGGGCCACTAGCTGCAGCGTTGGAACACACATTTTAAGACACACACGAAACAAACGTGCATAGAGAGCAAAAACAACAAGAACAGTTAAGAGATCCGGCTTAGATGGCATATGATCTGGGTAAATATAGAATAAGTTATATGCATCTGAATTGTGCAAAAGAGCAGTGTCTAGATGTGTGAGCAGATTTCAATGACACTGTTCAAGTATGAAATTGTGCAAAAGCGAAATGTCTAGTTAAATATACAGTTGTGCAAAATATGGCCAATTTCCTGGTTGTAATATATTGTTATATATACACACAGATGTGCAAAAGGGCAATGTCCAGCTATAGTGCAGGATGTCCACCGTGGGGGGATGGGGGGGGGCTAAGGGCAGTCTAGTGCAAGATGCATATTCCTTAGACTCACCACCGTGGGAAAGAAGCTGTTCTTGTGGCGGGACGTTTTGGTCTTGATAGACCGTAGCCGTATGCCAGAGGGGAGAGTTCTGAATAGTCCGTTACACGGATGGGAGGGGTCTGCCTCGATCTTTGCAGCCTACCTCAGCGACCTGGTTTTGAACAGTTTGTTGAGGGACGGCAGCTTACAACCAATGGTCAGCTCCGTGATGGAGGTCAGGGTGAACTCAAGGATGGCTGTGTAGTCCTTTTCCATCCAAAAGGAAAAGTAACAATAGCAAGGGCGCGATCAGGAGAGAGTTGGTGTGGATGCAAACTGGTGTTGCAGTAACTTAGCCAACGTCCACAAGGTAAGAGCAAAAACTGGAATAGTCCCTAAATTGTGCATTATGAGTCCGCCTCTAAATGAAACAATCTCTATACACAGTACCAGTCAGAAGTTTACACACCCATGATTCACTTTTGTGGCATGTTCCCTATGTTGGTGTCCATTGACCTAGACCTGGCACCTTGTGAAGGGGCAGCCCCAGAGTGAGCCAGCCCACTGGCAGTAGTAGGGCAGGTGGTGCGAGCTGGCAGGAACAATAGGCATGGGCAGCTGCTCCCTATCACATAAGCTTGCCAGACATTATGGAGGAACAATGTGCTCATGTAAGAAGGCATGTTCACGTGTGAGATGAAATGTCTACTACTGGAGCATTTGTACAGTGGGAAAACATCTGGACGGGTTCATCTTCATTTGTTCACCATCTTTGGTGGTACTTACTCTGCTATGTCCATGTATCCACAGGAGGCTGCGGCGTGAAGCGGGATCCAGCCCTCATTGTCCGGCTGGTTGATGGCAGCCCCATGTTCCACAAGGAACGTCACCATGTCCACATTGTCATCTATGCACGCCTGAGAAAAGAAAAGAAATGGATGAAAAATAATTAAACTAAAGGCAAATTCCACTAGCATACTTCATGGCGTACCTACCCATGACAAAATAATTTCAAAAAAATGCATTTCCTCAAGAGACTTGACTTGTGTTTCAGCGCGTTAGGCAGGTGTCATGACGCGGTGTGTACACCTGGTTGAACTCTATAGTGAATAGAAGCAGGTGTTGTCTAAAGAAAGCATAAGGGGCATCTCCCAGTGCTGTGCTTCTCCTGGCAGATTACAAATGCTTTGACTTTTCAATCTGGTCTATTCAAAAGGCCGATTGACGGATTCAAGTGCAGCTCGACAACTGGAAAAATATTTCAAATCAGGCAAAATGTGTCACTTGCCATTGTTCAGTTAAATCAGTATATTGTCCTCGGGAATACGCTAATGTGCTGCATTCAAGGAACCGGTAAGTCAAAAATACACCAGGAGATATGCGTGCCAGGACTTGACGCAAGGATCTAAAAAAGGAAAAATAAGGACTAAGCACAGATTCTTCAAAACAATTACATGTCTTCAGCGCTAAAATGTATAACCACATCCCAGAAATTAAAACTCCAACCATTTTACGATGCACCTTTTGACAAAATGTCTAATTGTGTGAAAGGAGTGTTGTGCGTTTCACTTAGTTCCCATAATCATATTCTCTTGACAACTACATCCTCCATGCTCCCCATTTCCTTTAGAAGGCTGCCTGTATAGTCTCCTACTTACTCTGCTGGTTGCTATGACATCCAAAGCGGTGAAGGAAACACACACACACACACACACACACACACACACACACACACACACACACACACACACACACACACACACACACACACACACACACACACACACACACACACACACACACACACACACACACACACACACACACACACACACACACACACACACACACACACACACACACACACACACACACACACACACACACACACACACACACACACACACACACACACACACACACACACACACACACACACACACACACACACACACACACACACACACACACACACACACACACACACACACACACACACACACACACACACACACACACACACACACACACACACACACACACACACACACACACACACACACACACACACACACACACACACACACACACACACACACACACACACACACACACACACACACACACACACACACACACACACACACACACACACACACACACACACACACACACACACACACACACACACACACACACACACACACACACACACACACACACACACACACACACACACACACACACACACACACACACACACACACACACACACACACACACACACACACACACACACACCGGTCTCACGTTTGGGGCACACGACTATCTGGCTGGAATCCTTGTCCAAATTTGGACTGTTTACCACGCCGAACATGGCCAGGGCTGGAGAGGAGACTGCATGGGCCTCGCTGCTCTTATCTGGGGCTGTGTGTGTGTGTGTGTGTGTGTGTGTTAGTCCAACAGCTGCTCACTACCACACTCTGGCTGACTGACAGGATGATTTTAGGCACGTCCCTGTCACAGTCCCACAGGATAACCCTGTGTCTGCTAAATGCTAAAACCAAATCAGAAAGGTCATGCCGTTGCAAAATTCCACAACATACCTGCAGGTGACTGATGTAATGGGAAACTGTGACAGCGTCAATTACGGCTTGTACCTTAGTGTACAACTGTCCACCATTTTCATTCTTCCCGGCTCTCAGCCTAGTCTGAGTGCTACCAGGCTAATTAAGGCAAACATACTGGGAGCTCCTGCTTTCCTAATCCCAAGCCTCTTCTGGGTCATGCAGTCGACAGGCCCAGCCCACTGGCTGGTGAAGCCCAACAATTGTCATGTAATGCGTGTAACTGTGAGTAGCTGCCCACATCACTTCAAACCATTTATGTGGGACAACTTAAAAAATGGCTACACAGCTGGCAACACACAGCTGTATAGATCAATGGGACACAAACAAGTCAACACTCCTGAATGAGAAAATATTTGTGGGTGGTGTGTAGTATGACATGTGTAACACCAGGGTTGTGCGATCCTTGAATCTGAAGAAGCGATGCTGAACTTGTACAATTGTCAATTAAATGAATCAAGATTTTAACAGGCTGTAATATATCAAAGTGTACTTCGAAGAAGAATTGGAGGGCTGTTTGAAAGATGAGCTAAATTACATTGAACAAATATAACACAGAAAGTGACACAAATTGCCAAATACATAGTTCCGGTCTAAATAGTGGAAAAACCTGATTAATACAATTGCCGCCAAATATTAGTATTCAAACCGCAATGCATTTGGCAAATGAAACGGGGCCTCGTCTATATATTCCTATATGCGATAGCGTCTATGGGATCTCGGGGAAAACGTCATATTCCACAACAATGAAAGGACCAGTTTAGTCTTAAATTCCACATCGCACATAAGCTTGCTGCCAGACTGTTGCATGTGTTGGCCGGGCAGAACAAACAATTGAAGCTAGCCTTAGTAAGTCAATTCCCATCTAATCATATGGTTGTTAAGAGAAAGTAAAGTAATGCAGATTTATGCAGACCATCGTGAAAGTTCAAATACAATATTACAAAATTCTTGGTTGAGTTAATAATGGCAAGCTGGCCAGGCAATGAGGCAGCAAAACAGACCCAAACCGAAATGAGTCATGACACCTGCTTTCTTCATTGTATGAGCTTATAATGTTTAAAGGCAGAGTCTTGCTAAACATGGCTTCCGGCATTGCAACCAAACCACGCCACCTTTTGACTCATCTGTCCAGAGGACATTGTTCCAGTCACTGACAGTCGACTGACACGCCTCACCATTTGTGGCAAGAGGCCTCGCTAGACTATCACACTGACAGTGAAATTAACTTGAAATGTTTGGAAATTGTGGCCTCTCCCAAAAGCATGGTGATCAATAATCTTACCTCAGAGATATTTTGATCTGGTGTGATATCTTACCACACACCCGAATGGTTAAGACCAAACTAGACCAACTTTTTAATCTTTATGCTTGGCTGGTCCCTCCCATGTTTCCATTGAATAATATTTTAATCTTTTTTTCTGGCTGCATAAGAAAATGTGTACTGAAATAAGCTCAGACCTCTTAAGTATCCCAAAAGACAATAAAATAAAATCACAGAGCATAATTACAAAACAGAAAGCAAATGTGATGTCCCTTGAAGTAGCTAGCTAGCCATCGATCATAGTACATTTTTTCATGGATGCTCAAGCAAAACAAAATCATTCACATTCATCGCAATTTCCAACTACTTTAGCAGCGGAGCGCACAGCATGATTTACAGAGCATGTGCTCTGTGGCCCAACCCTCATGGTTCTCAACCCACACCCAACACACCCACCGAACCAAACACAACACGAGTTCTAAGAAAAAGCAAAGCTTGCTTGTGTGACACACACTAGAGTCAATGGAGTGACCAGACAGTTCAGCTGAATGTTCAGCTGCCCCTCCGCAACACAATACCACAGCTGTTGGTGATGCGGTGTCCACGGGAGTTTAGGGAAGGTATCGCTGTAGGCGATTGGTTGGGAGACCAAGCAGATTTAGCCAAGACCTATTGTGCTGGGAATTCCTCACAAATTTCCTGTTGGCTAATGAAGACAGTTTTACAGATTTTATCACTAGGCAGTGTCTGCAAACCAGATTTTATCTTAAAAGTCATCTATGAGTAGGAGTAAAGAGAACTACCGTAAGACAATGGCGCAAACATGGCTGCAATCAAATTATAAAGTATCATATAAGGGTTGGGCCGATAGACGATGCCATCGTCCTTGGCTAACTACCACCACGACATTGGGCAGGCATCGTGATACAACCCGCTCCCGCAAACAAGAACATTTTAGTTGATTACAATATATACTGTAACGCATGTTGACAGTGTTGAGAACACAAAACACGTTTAAGTGTCAAGGTTTCAGGACAGAAATACTAACAAGTTCACCTTAGCTGGCTTTAATGGGCGGCGGTGTGGAGTAACACCCTAACCCGCTGTGCTGAACACATGTTCAGATGGAGCACTGGTAACATCTATACAGAAATACTCGCGTTCGAAGCTGGGCATCTTTTGAATTACATTAGCACACACCCTGCACACCATCTCAGAAATGTCTTTGGGCTGTCCTCTTACTAGGCTTAAGCGCAAAATACTGCCAAATATGCAAAATAGTACCTTTACCGACCAATTTTGTCAACGGCAATATTAGATCTGACTAGTACGTGGGCACTGGGGAGGAAAAGTATGGAAAGATCGGGTAGGGGAGGAGTGAAATGTGCCAATACAAATGTTATAAAAAAGTAAATAATTGAAACATAGATTAAAACATAAGACAAATGTTGCTGTCCTTGTTAATGGCGATAGATATTGTCGCAGCTAGTTGTCGTCCATTTGTCCGCATCCCAGCCTGACCCCCCAGACGATACCACCGTCCACATTGTTTCACGTCGACCAACCCTACATCAGATCCATCCTAATGCAGAAAGTTAAAACGACCAATTGTGTAAACAAAGGAAACACAACACTGGTCTTGGGAGAGCTACTGCAATCTAAATCCAGTTGTGAGGAACCGGATTTAGCTTTTCACCTAAAACGTATCACTTATCTTATGAAATAGAGGGATACAAGTTTCTCCATTGCTTTAAATTCTGCTTGTCGACTGAATATTACCGTAAAGTTTAAGGTAACAAGAACTGAGGGAACATTAAACCCATTACAACACTCAAGGAGTACTGCTAAATCAGACGTGTGTGTTTACTGGGTATGTACAAGCAATTTTTAAATACCCTGTTTGGAACATCGAATGAACGTCAGCGAAACGTCATTCGCCCTGTGCCAGGAAGTGACTGAGGCCCTGAGTGCCACTTCGCAAAACATCACACTGGTGGGAGGTAGAACCTCCAATCTTCTGTAGTCAGGACAGTAATGAAGCAACCTAATGAAACCTGATCCTTATAAACACACAGAACCAACACTGTAAACCACAATCTTAGCACATCCAAATGCTGTGCAAATGCCTCCCAGCCATGGCCCCGCTAGAAAGCTGCCTACGTGTGACTGCAGAAAATCATGTCAGTGAACGTCGATCAGTAAAAGGTCTTTATCAAACCTGCCCTTCAAGTTGGAAGTGAATGGTGGGAAACTAACCGGAAAAGGTTTATAGGTTACAGTGACAAAACCAATCTGGACCTTTAATGTAGATTCTATATCAGCAGTTTTACAAACTCAGGCTAACAGAGGGCGACTCTAAATGCCAGTCGCGACTAGCAAGGCAAGTACACCATTGCCCTTTGTACCTCACATTCTCTTCAATTTAGCACACACAAATGAGGCTGATTACAGGGTACTATCTATAGATGAACTTAATAAACCCAGGCTGAGCAGCCAGGACAAATATGGAAAAGATTAGAGCAGAAACAATACAGTGTCCATCATATGTGCCAGCCTAATCCTAAAATAATATGTAGGAATTCAAGAGCTTCAGCTAGCAGGTGGAGATGGACAAAGCCGTTTACAAAGTAGGACCAAAAATGAACCCATGATGTGCCCACACACACAGAGAGCCCAGGCCATCACCGTAGCAACCAAGCCAAAACGAGAAGAGTTCAGCCTAGTCAGGTCCATGGAAAAAAAACACAACATAAACAGAGACTTAATTTAAATCACACTGGGGTTACACAGATAGACCCAGGAGGCAGTACATGGTGCAGACCTCACAGGGATAAGATCAAAAGCTAATCTTAAGATTGGTGGAGAAGGCTTCTTTATCCATATTCTGACTTTCTGCATTTTTTGGTCACACCACCGCTGTTCATGCCCAGCTATATACAAAAAGAGTGCATGTCACCAAACTCGGTATCCATGGTTGCAAGAAAAAGCAGGAAGCCTGCAGTGTTTGGCACTAATCCGGACATGTGGAGGTGCTATAGCAGAAACTCACTTTAACGTCTGATTACCTGAACGCAAACAGATATTTCAGATAGAAACGCTGCTCTTCTCGGCTGCTAGACCTCTCTGGGTCTCACTGTACATAATCAAATGTTAAAAGCATCGGAAGCTACATTGACAGTTATCCAACAAAGTTCTACTCTACTTTAAAAGACAATACATTCACAATGGCCCGCCTTAAGTGAAATAAACTGCTGAGAAGCCTTCTACAAGCGGCATCCATATATAAAGGCCACTTCCTCATTTCATATTGTTGTTCATTGGGTAAGGCATGTAAAAGACATTGTATAGCACAAGCTGATATTAGACAATACTGTAATCACAATTTATATTAAATACTTTTTGTTGTGAAAGCACGACTGGGCACAGTGCTCCAGAATACAGGCATTTCCAAGCACAAAATGTGCGCAATCTCTCTTTCGCCTTCTAACTTCCTGTGCCCTCATGCAAAGCGCGGTTAACACTGCATTAGGGAGAGGACACCGGCGGGCCCATTACTCAGTTCCTCTGGCAGGACCATCCGAGAGCTAACTGTAGAGCTGGTGTTTCCACCGAGCCAGGATGTCAGTGGATTCTGGCTCAGCTTCCACAGCAGCCGTGGTCTGGAGGTCTGAGCTCATCCCACCAAGGACAGGAGGTTGCCAACAGATCATTTCAATTACTAGAAGTTGTGACTAAGGACCCTGGATGTTTCCCAGGAACGTGGCTTGACAAGGATCATTTGTGGACCCTGGGTGCAGGTTCTATTGCAGGCTCCTAATAAGGGCTCTAGGTAAAGTTTGGCTGTTATCAGGGTGCAGGGCACTGTTCTGCATTTAGACACTTTTGTTCAGGCTCAAGAAGCGGGTCAGGGTTCACTACAGAACAAATTACCAATCTACAACTGCACTAAACCAAAACACTGGACGCCATAAGTGACGAACAGCACGGCGACTGAGCAGCTGTTCAAAGCCACAACCACAGAGAAACCGGAGTCATTCTCCCAGGGATTGCGATCAGGCCGTCGGTGGGATCAAAGAACCAAGCACTTGAAAACATGACATTACACAAACCAAGTGATAACAATATCTGACACAATATAAATAAATATCTATGAGGGGCATTAGAGTATCATGTGCAAAACAAGTTTTGCTGCTAATTTGATACTAGGAGATGAGGCTTATAAACTGGAGCTCAAACTCGATTCTTGTTTACTTTTAAAGAAAGCCAAATCAACCAGTTTATAAAGCAACAGTATGTAGGCAAAAAGCAGCTTCTCCTGGAGAGAAGTGTCCGCTTTCTCTCTACTTCTCCCTCCCCCGCCAACTCGCTTCCTTTCCACAGCCTAGCGGAGCTGCAGCATGGTCTAGCATACCAGTGGAAAAATTCCCAGATAAGTAATACTCCGGGGCTCAGGGTTTCCAGGTCTGACACTCTGGCCACGCCCCCACTGGGCTATGTCACCAGCTCAGAGGCGCGCAGCCACTTCCACAAAAGGAATTCCTTCATACTGCTTGCATGCATGGTGTGTGCGCGTGCGTGCGTTCACTCAAGAGCAAGACTGGGGGAAAAAATGAAAAGGCAAGACCATTTCAGCGAGTGAGTAAGTACTAATCTACAGCCAGAGCTACCGCAAAGACAGCGTTGTGGAAGCGGGTTGTGGGGCAGCCAGCTGGGTTCCTCCACTAGATGAGCCCTGTAACCCGTGGGTGCACTGAGAGAACTCTCCTACTGCTGCGGACAACCATATAAGGCTCTGGGATTCCCATGGAAAAAGGCCAGGATGTTAGCAGATGGAAGAAAAAAGTCCAGTGAGATTCTAACTGTACACTTCTTTTCAGCTGCCCCTCTGCTTTGCAGCCAGGACAATACATGAAGTCAAGTCTGATTCCATTAGCCGTTACTGGCAGGGGGGATTGGGGGGGGTATATGAGAGGGGTTAAAAACAAACTAACACGCAACACGGTCTCCCCTAGGTATAATTCATGAAATGGGTTAGCAAGGATTCACATGCAGATTCCAAGGGAACACAACCATTCTGACAATGCCCAAAAACATTGTGAGGAAGGACTTCTGATAAGACTTCCTTAATTTGCATGAAGCAATACAGTAATGTGAAAAACAGACAATGATTCAGCGGAAATACATTTGTGGAGTCACGACACAGTCCTCATCATCATCATCGTAGAATTTCAGTTGTGTAATTGTCAGAGCAAGAAATATAACCCTCCCAGAGAGAATCACATGGAATATCCCAACACAGAAAGAACAGACGAAGCAGGTGGTTCACAGTCAAGTCAATCCACAGTCAAATCCATGACTAAACAGAAAAGGTAGAATGGACAGTGTGACGGCCTGCCTGCACAGCACGTATTCTACCAAGCCATTACAAATGCAATTCACGGACCAACCCCAGGACTAGCACACAACACAACACACTGTTAAGGCATTCAAGCAGGCTGATCTACGGTCCCGGATATTAGCAAAGGGACACACTTGTGAAAGAAGACCAAGACATAGACAAGCATCAGTGTCGTTTCCTCAAATGTACAAGCTACTATGTGAGCAAACTGTTTAGTGACGATGGTTGTCTCTCCAACTGCAGGGGAAATGGTGGCCGTTGGAAGAGGAGAGGAGTGTGGGTATTGCGATGGTGTTTGTGGAGCAGAACATGCTGTAGGGTAGAGGGAAGTTTACGGTAAGCAAGCAGGCACAGGGAGTTAGTAGATGAAGCTGCACTCACTTGTGGAGCCTCAGTGAGGAAATGAGAAAAATAAACAGACACTTCCTGTTCTTCTGCCTCAAAACTCTCCCCAACACCCCCCTCTCAGTTATATTACATCCCATTTAAGAGACCAGCATTTTAGCATCTCTGCCCTCTGAAATGGACAATGACGACAAAGCACACCTTTAATGTGCCAATGCATGTAAGCATTAGTCATGAGCAGAGACAAATCTTCAATGGGAGCTCCAAGATGGGAATTCCAACAGCACACCAGACCCCAATAAAATGATAATTGCATAGGAAAGCTCAGCTGAATCACCAATGTAATCTGAACCAAATTGGCACTATTGGCACAGCAAGATTTCTATCCATTTTGTTAGCGTGTCATTGGTTGTAGGAGGTTACACATTTGGCTTGAAAATGCGTCACTACCCTAAAAACAGCATTCTTTCTCAACACAGATACATCATGTGACATATGGCAGACGCAGCATTGTTTGCCAATTTAATAATTAATTTTGTCAGACTAAGAACATCTGGTATGAACCCCTGAGTACATTTACTGACCTGACAATATTCACGCTTTAGCAAACATGTCAATCTCGCATACATTTAAAAAAGAAATTGGAGGAAGAAGAAAGTATACGCTAACCATTCAGATAACCTACGCGCACGCACATATACACAGATTTACACCAGAGTGTAATTAAAAGGTCCTGAATGCAGGAATAATACTGGCAGTTACAAGGCTAATGGTGACTCAATACAAATGTTAAGGGGAAGAGACAGACTGACAAGCCAGACATTTAATATGCACTGCATCTCCATTGTGATACAGCGATTCACCTCACCGAGCACTTTACACATCTCTAGAGAAGCGAGAGTGGGCAAATATGCCACAAAAGAAATTGCTGGACTGGAAACGTGAAAAAAATGATCATTGCCTAATATGCAATCAGAAATTTGTATACCATGTTCAATATGATTCAACAAGTTTGTTGAATCTTATCGAACAAATAAGTATATTGATTCTCATCCAAGCATTGCTTGATAAATAGGCTTCTGCGGTCCACACCTTCATGTTAGCATTAGGATTGATAGCTTACTATTTATAATTATAATCTAGGTGCATCCCCAGACATCGCAAACATTAACTTCAAAAACAACCCAAAGGACACTGCAGTTTGTGAACCCTATAACAGAGGAGAAAACGAATTCATAGCGATGGATTAGTGAAGGGGCATTCCTGTCTTTGGAGCAGATACTGTTTTTTATTTTTTATATCATATTGAATCCCTTGCATTTTTAAAGATAGAAATAGCCAACTATCTATAGGCAGGCTAGTAAGCTACTATCAACTCTTTGCCGGCATTGTCTTTTTCTGTCCAAGAACGTCAGATTAATTCCGATAAACCTACATTTTGCACAGTGTGTTATGCATTTTCGCTTGTCTTGTTTTTTGCTAATTAATGGCAACAACAATTTGTTAAAAAAAAAATTTGCAGAGGGGGAGCACCGTACTCAAAAGTTAGCAGCCGAAACACTGATGCATAAAACGGCACAAAAACAGAGTACAAAACATAAATGCAGAACATTATCCATTCACGAGCAAAAGCTACAAATAACATGCGTAAATAGTTAGCAACATTATTTATGCCAATGTTTTATTTCTTGCATTCACGAGCTTCATGGGAAAATGATAGCATCGGAAATGCTGCAGAGGTACATATTGAGCTGGCAATGAAAGCAGCCCAATATGAAACCAGTCTTAATTAAATGCTGGCCTAGACCTACATCACATTGTCCTTTCCCTTAGGATTGCCCACTGATAAACAACAAAACAGACATTTACCTGCCCTGCATAAAACAACGAAAAACAGCATTACCTAGGTGTTTGTGGTTGAGAAATATAATAAACACAACACCATGCCTAACGTTTGTCTGAGCACATACGTGGCAACAGAGAGGTCGGATTTACAATCCTGCTTAGGAATTCTACCTACAAGCCTAGGTAAACCAGTTTAAACCTGCAGCGACGCTTGCCTCGAATACTTCCAACCAGACTACTCGAGAATCAGAAAAATTAGTTTCATTGTTATCCCTTTCAGACAGGAAAACAATACGGTGATTTAACTGGTCACTTTTAATACATTGACATGTTTACTCCAGACATAACCCAGGTTCAGGTTTGTGTCAGAGTACATTGTTTGCTAAAAGCATGCATTATACCATGTGGCTTAATTATACCAACTAGTATAACGCAATTAAACCATTATTCAATTAATTAACTAGCAACAAACGAGTCAGCTATGTAATAATAAGGAACACTCAACATGTGGATTATGTAATATTTCCAGAACCGAATGTCAACAAGCTAGGTTGTGAAACTGACTAGTTAACGCTATTGAGCATTCGGCGTCAGACACAACACAAATCCAAAAGAACAAAATAAACTGCCAGGCATTGTTCTGTATTCAGTCAAATTTATTTAACAAAAATAACAAATAAGTATAAATCATTATGCTTATATTTTCACAGGTTCATTTATGGTAAAATTAGAAAAAAGAAATAAACTATACTCCTGAGATAATCTTAAGAAAATTGACGGCTTTCTATGATGTCTGACTAACAAAAGGATGTGCAGATGAGGCCCAGTGAAGAACACAGCCATAAGGACTTCCTGAACTTGATTATAGGTTTTTTGGAAACACCTCAATGAAAACATTGGCATGTCGCCCGACAAAGCAAGACGTGCCAATTATGAACAGGTAGAATAGCTTTGCTAATATTAGTTATCGGATGACAGACTTAAACCAGCTGTGAAGATGATTCAGAGGTAAATTGAAATCACATTGGATTATAGGAAAAAGTGCAAAGAGTGCACGAAAGACATTTGTAAGACGTCCACAATAATGGGGTATAAAGACTATGTTATTTGAAATTACAGTACCTCCCAATATGCTTGTTGTCAAAGACACAGAATGTTCCCAATGAAAACCCAAATCAATAGTCAGCTTCCAATCAAGTGGTTGCTCCAACCCTAACCCTAACCCAACAAAAATGGGAAATCCAAAACACACTCTGTATAGCATAACATATTGATAAAATTCAACACAAGTTATCTGCATTTTGCTTTGTTCATCATTCCCGCTAAGTCCTTGCCACCAAGAAGCACCCGCAGCATACTTCTCCATAGGGATTAAATTAGCAAAGTGGTTTTTACCAGACAACACATTTGGGCAAATACTTTGATTTGTCTCCTCAGAGCACATAACCATTGTCCTCATTCTCTAAGATTCCCTCAGGCAGCATTTCATATTCCTTTCACGGTTTAGTGGTTCCCAATTTGCCACTCCGCCATAAAGGCCTGCTTTGAAGGAGTGCTGCAAAGACGGCCGTCCTTTTGACAGGTTCTCCCATCTCATCAGATAGATTTGGGAGCTTTGGTCAAGTGGCACTTTTCTGCTTTTTTCCTCCAACAAGGACTGTATAGTGTGACATTTTATGTAGACAGGTGTTTGTGTTTAAAATCTTCTATAAATCAATTGACTTTTCCAAATTTCTAGAGAAGTTAAGGATGATCAACAGAAAAATAATGCATTTGACCTCAGTGTGGTGTGTCATTGCAAACGTTCATTTGCAATTTAAAATGAATTGGTGAAACTTAACCAGATGTCTTAGAAATGATGGGCCATTGTGTAGATTCAATAAAATATGAAGTAAGTCTATAATGCAAACTGTATGTATGTATGTACGTATATGAAAAACAAAGAATCAAATGTATACATTGCCACATCCCACGATACACAACGATAAAAAACTATAAACATAAAATAACAAGCAATATACCAAGTCATGAACACATCAAAACGGCAAACCATTAACCTTTAACAAGACTTACATAACGCACAAAAAGCAATTACATCCAGATTGCCTTCATTTAATAGCATAAATTATGAAGTGGCATTTTCAATGCACTCTCAATAGTCATGCCATGATAATTGCATTCTACATGTT
Organism: Dallia pectoralis; assembly: GCA_029465975.1. NCBI lineage: Eukaryota > Metazoa > Chordata > Actinopteri > Esociformes > Umbridae > Dallia > Dallia pectoralis. The sequence goes on from CM055736.1 coordinate 12,129,226, forward strand.
TGAGAGGTTGCTTTTAAGCAAATTAATTACATAAGCCATAATGTCAAAAACAAAATAGGTTAAAAAAAGTATTGTCAATATAAGACGTCAATCAAAAACCACTGCTTTATGTTGCAGGGCTTACATGAGGCCACAAATGGCAATATATTCCTAACCATAACACACAACAATTTGTGCCACCTCTAAGACAGAGTAGTGATGTCAGTGAGTTAACCAATACTGATGCTTTTTAAACCATAGAGTCTTCCTATTTTCTCCACCATTGTTTTAGTCTGTTAAGCATGATCTCTACGAATTCTGGCCGAGTTCCATTTCACTTAGTCACTGCACTGTGTCATTACAATCCGGTTCTCTAACCCTGGATTTGCCATGCAAACAGTGTGCCAATGGTACAGTTTGTACGTCACCGCTAGATTGTTCTAGGAAACACTGCCAGGCAAATGACCAGTGCCTGTTATGAAATATACATACAACTTGCCAATTAAGCACCCCATTGGGATGGTCCTCCAAGCAAATTGTCCTTTCCTGAACATATGTCTGAAATATTTGCCAAAGAGTACTGCAAAATACCTTCCAGTCATATCTGAACGCCCTAGCGACTGTACCAAGTTAATTGGGAGTTCCTTCAATTAAGGGCTTTATTTACATGTTTAGGTATCCTGAAATTGGGGAGAACAACAGAGGAAAACTGATAATATAGTAGTCTTCCTACAAGCCCTAACCCACAGTTAAAAGTTGACTGGTTTGGCCATGGGACAGGGCATGCAAGCACAGTTCATGGACAGAGCACACGTCTCTGTTAGGTTTGTTGAAGAGGACACTTACAGTGGAATGCCCCACTTCCTTTGTTGTGCTGTCAGAGACCCCAGCCTCTGGTAGTTCTCGGCCCTGCCATTATGACCACGGTTAGTGCAGTCAATGGAGACGTTTAGCCGACCTAAGTGCCGTTGTCTGCCACATAGTGGTTCTGAATGAAATACAAGGCATCAGGTATTATGGTTGTCAAAAGAGAACTCCAAAAAGCACCTGTTTCAAAGAACCGTTGTTACACAAGAAACCTGAAACCAATAGACACGGCTTGACTCACTACAAAAAGGGACAAGAATATATTATTCCAAAAGGATGATTCAAGAACCCACGAGTCAAACATTTTCACTATGTACAGCATCGAAACCACGCAACAAAGCTATTATGCATTTCCGAACAGAGGATTGTCAAACTTTTAAAAGTATACATAAGTTGTACACACCCATAAAATGAAGCACACAAAAGACATTTGAAGAGGTATTGCTGAAACTGTGAATGCAGCCCAGTTTGCATTGTGCACATAGCAAAGTGCTACAGCAGGGGACATTTTGGCAGTCTTACAAATGATGCTTCTGCGACAGATTAATTTATTCTCCATTTTGTCTTCACATCAAGTAAGCTAGTTGCCGCAAGTTGACCAATAACCTCCCATGCCAGTGATCAGATTACCTATAATACAGTGCCTTTACCTTTCTTCCAGCTGTTCAAACTTGACCTGATAAAGTAGTCTGCTCATCCACTGCACATCACAAATTTTAAAACATCAAAAACAAACAGAGACAAAAACCCTGGGCATTTAAACCAATATTCCAGAACAGGAGACAGACAATACATTTTGTTTTACAGGCCAATTTATGATGGAGGCAATATTTGATTGACATATGAAGTTGGCAGAAACAGTATATAGCTGACTATCACAGTTGGACATTTCTGCACAGTCAGGTTCTCTGAATGGACATTTACATTTAAACCTCCAATCACCAAGGCCTCCAGTTAGGTTTTATTGGACTTGACACAAATATTAAGTGACTGTGCTTGATGTCACTTGTTAACACCCAATTAAACAGATGGGTGCTAAAGAAATACCACCAGCCTCATGACACGACCCACTGCTAAACCAGCAGAGATGATTTAAAGTGTACAAGTGTAGGTATTTTTACTAAGAATGCGATCTGCACGAGGACTGCAACAATAATCTACTAGTAATCAAGCAATTAATCTACAAACAATTATAACTAACTAAAGACCTATGAAGCTGTAACAGGCTGTGTGATGTGCAGGTTAACATCTGCACACACACAGCTTCCCCCACTCTGCTGCTTTCATTGCCGCCTGAACCTCTGCCACCACGGAGGATCACTGCTTCATGGATGAACTGATTATGTAATGTGTAAATGTAACTGGTAGAGATCTGGATGTGACTGCACTAAAGCCTCCGTGCACTGCTGTCTGCATTAGTTTCATTTTGAAATGTGTAGCAGCCCATGTGAATCTAAACTTTCCTTCATAACCTGCAATTTCATAAGATTGTACACAAAACGATGAGTGATCTGAAAAGACAAACAAAAAATTCATGAAAGGTTCCTCACAAAATCCTTAAAAAAAAAAAACAGCAATCCATTCAACCTTTTAGTAACATCATTCTCAAAGGGATGGGACTTTTGGAGTCATGGCTTTGCAAGCCTAGCGAATGTACCTGAGTATTTTAGTCAACCAGACAAGTTACAAAATAAATAACCAGTCAAAGGGGACGCTGGAAAGCAACCGATTGGTGACCATAAAATGCTGTCAGTTTGCCATCCAGACAAGGATCATCCTGACACAGTGCAAATACACTAGGGGTGCAACTAACTATTTTCATCATCGTTTCGCTTTATCAATTAGCTGTTGCCGTCCTAAAGTCCACATACAAACATTAGCTTAACCCTGGACACATTCTGCTGTTGGACAAATCAGAGAAATCAGCAGAGAAACAAGATTCACGTCTTAAAATCACATCTTATTGTCATTTCAACTGTCTCTGTCACCAGAGTTCACACACTCCTACGACTGGTGAGAACTAGTCAACTATACGAAGAAAGCTAATTTGAAGAGCCAGATAAAAATGCTAATGATTTGACAATAACAATGTTTCTTAACTCCAGGCAGAATTTTATTTCAGCCTTATTATCAAGGACAAATAAAGACCTGGGAAAACAATAGGATAAAAAAATACCTAGTTAGTTAAAAAGAAAACAGCAGCACTCTGGGACCCCAGGTTGAGAGGTGAAAAACATTGATCGCTCTGAAAATGAACTTTATGATAACGGCAAGAGTAAAAAGGTCTTTATGAATTGTACCCATTTCTAAAATCAACCATCGACAAATAAGCACCAATGACAGAAAATGTTTATGAAGAATCAGGAGAAAGTCCAGGTAAGGATAATATGCTGTTTGTTTTCTGGTGCAGTGGTCAAGTATTGATGGAGCAATAGGCACTATTCAGCTGGTTCCTGGCAACTCCTGAAGAGGCAGGCAAGCGAGTGAGAGGGGAGGACTGAGGGTTAGGTGACAGCTGAGGAATGCCCGCTCTGCACTTGCCATGGTTTCCACTGACTGTCATGCGGGGAATGCAAAGGCCAGGACGACAGGGCCGGAATGCAACCCAGAACTGTCTGTAGTCCTACGGCTGCTCATTCACACCTCACTTTACCTCCTCTGCACACATCTGTCTGTAGTCCTAGTTTTGTTGAAAAAGCTGGTATCTTGTCACTATTCATCAAACATACTATTTGAGAGGTGCACAGCACGCAAATCCTAATCTCAGCAGATTATCTCAACATTTCAAACAGGTAGCCTCTGGGGGGAAAAAGGCTCAGACTTTCATATTTTTGGGAGAAAACTGGTTAGGGGAAGGATGACACTGACAGCCTTTGACACCTGTACACCCCTGACCCCAACCTCGCCAGGGAGCATGTGTGGTCCAGAGATTTGACCACTCCACCTGACTCCAGCACCTCCGCCATTTTTAAATGATTAATTTAGACTTATGGTGAACTAGTATGTACATAGCTCACAACAAAGCAATGTATTTTTAGAGGCCTATGATCCTTGCCTTACATTTTCTAATTTGACCATACGGTCAAATTAGAAAATGTAACTGGCAGAACCACAACCTCTACATGCGCATGCCAGGGCTCCACTAGAAAACCACGCTTCCCAGAGCATGTAGGGCAGCAGTGACTCATACCCAAACTTAGTATCATTTCAAATCAGGAACTGGTGCAGGTGGTATTTATAACATGGCACCCATAGTGGCCAAGGCACAGCCACTGCATCCAAGAAGGACTGTTAGAAAACCAAGTGAACACCAGTTCATCATGAAGGGACATGGTTAAGTGCATATCTACAGAGCCAAACAACCAGCACTAAACAATAACAACACATTAAATACAAACCCAGCGTGGGCTAATTGAAATCGCTCCAGCTACAAGCAGAAGACAACTTGTCACTTCCGTATGACTTAGCCTACTTTTCTGGGTTATTCAGTGGTCACTCGTGACCCTGTGTGGTTTCCGCAATATATAAATTAATATACAAGTTGCATCGGCAGGACATGGGTATCGGCCCAGAATGTCACAATCGGTGGATCCCTAATAAATTGCTGATTTTAAAACAGGAGTATGCAGTTGTTCCTGTAGTGCAGTAGGATTCAAATTCGGAACCAAATAGACATATACCAACTGAGCCAATTAACCAAATCAATATAATTTCCAAGGCATGAAGTGCATGTTGCCCTCAGCGACCAGGGCCGCATACCACCTGCTCTAAGACCCATAGACATTTCTCAAGTGCAGAGATTCCCGACACGAATAACGATTAGTAACCCATCAGGGAAACATGGCAACCAAAACAAACAGAGGCAACAGACTGAGTCACTTCGCCATAGCAGACGTGTCGGGGTTTGTGCGAACCAACATCAGTCCGACAGTCTTTTCAACCAAGGATTAGCGTGTTAAGTGCAAATCCCTATGTTGCTTCAAACTGTTTACACTATGAAGCCAGAAATGTTAAGCACACATCACATTTCTCCAGACAGAATTATATCTAAAGTGCAGGAAGAATAAAGTTAATTTGGGAACACAGGAGATCATCAATAAACCACTGATGGAAAAGACACTTGTAGACAAGTACGCATGTAGGCCCATTTGTGGAGATTTATACAAGATAGAGTGATCGCAATTCATCCAACCATATAGATGAGAACACTTGGGTGAATTTTGGGAAATAAACTAAAATAGACATTGAAAAGCAAAGACATGCAAAAGTGGTTTTTACTAGATTTGACCTTATATAACACACTCATTTACAATCAATTTGCAAGTACAATGAATGACATAGATTAAGTGACAGGTCTTAACGTGGAGAAAGCAGTAGCAAGGAGTAGGTTTGAGTACGGTAACACACACTCAAGTTGTCTTTCCAAAGTAACTAGAAAATATGTCAACATTGTGATTTCAATGCAACTTTGATAACTTGTGCAGCCCTACTTATGTTTTCAAAAACAACTCAATGGCCATGAACCAATGACATGAGTCATGACCTTACTTTTGACATTACTTCCACAGAGTGATATTAACAGCGACCAATACCAATTTTGGTTGACCGCATCAGGGAGTCACATTTTGTTTCTAGAGTCAATGATCGGCATCAAACAGTTTCTGTTGTCAGAGTTCAGGATGATATAGACATGTGCTCCACCTGGCAAATGTAAGGCTAAAGTCTTGAAAAATAACACATTACATACGTACATTCATACATAAGTTAATTCAGTCCAAAAGACAGGACAGGCTTCTCTCAGAGCTTGACACGTAACTATCACATTCTCTGTGAGATGTGTCAGCTGCTATACAACTGCAGAACGGTGCAACAAACCCCATGAACGATATATCTGTAGGCTGGCAATTCATAGCGTTTACCTGTTAAGTAAAAATCGTTATGGCCGAGTTTACGTAACACAGACCACAAGAAAAATAAACTTGATACAATATTGAAAAACAATATACACCGTTTAGTGTATGTAGAATTGTTGTTTTTAGTCAAAAGACGTGACTCCTAGCTAAAGCTAACAGGCTATATAAGAACAACTAATAACGTTGGAACATTGATATTATTATAAATATATATGTGGCGTGTTGATAACCTGACTATTGGGACCGAGTTTCACACCTGACCGAGCCGACAACCTTCGTGTCTAACGAACAGTTGAACGTTTTCCACCATTTGTCAGGCTACGCTAACTAGCAACGTTACCCCAACTTACACGTTTAGTTATCTATTATCTAAAGTTAGCTAGTATGCCAAACACTGTAGTTATGTACCCTTCACTGCCCCACAGTTAACACAGTCAACGCAGACATTATGAGCAAGTGAAAACAATATGGAAGTACCTCTTGTTTTCTTGCATTAGCTTAACACAGGCTTGCCAGAGGGCGACACACACAGATCAGTTTCAAACACTGGCTAACATTAGGGAGCTAACAGTATAGCATTATAAGAGTTAGCCCAGTGTCGCTCTTCCTGCTATGGCTGTTTGAATCAGTTGCCAGTATAGCAACGGCCAGATGCCAGCAACATATCCATATTTTAGACAACATACCAATAATGCATTTAGCAGCATATCTGGTTAGCCAAAAAGAACAGCCAAGGAATAATGTATTGCACTTCAATTCAATCAAAACAACGCAAATGGCCTAGTGGTGTTTCGTCGAGAAACACGGGGCGTGCTCGGTAAACAGAGAGAGTGAGCCGAGTGGGAATGAATCCTGTCTCCATTACTGTCCGGGGCACTCAGGTAACGCGTTAGCTACCATCTTGGCCACATTATTGTTGTTGTTGTTGTTGTACGAGAGGGGTCTCTAAGCTGACGAAAATGAAACCTGTGACAAACCTGATGGAGGGCAGTCAGACCGTCTACATTGGCGTAGTTGATGTCGGCTCCCCGGTCGATCATCCGGAGCACCTCCTCGGTGTCGCCGCTCGAGCAGGCGGCCAAAAACACGGCGCCGTCGTCAAACTTCACCTTCGTCTTCTTCTTTTTCAGAATAGGCGTCTCGAGGTCCGTCTCCGAGCCTAGCCACCGTTTTAACTGTTCGTTCCGCTTCTGCTTGGCGTCGGCCATCTTCATCCCCTCCTGTCTAGGGCTTCTTATCTGTCTCCGGGAGAGGATATACTTTATAGTGGCACTATCCCACGGCGCACTGGGGCGTGGGAAGGGGGGCCGAAAGATCGTCCGGATTGTTTTCCGTAAGCTCGCGAGACTAAGTGACGTCACCTCAGGATCTGCAGTATGACGACGTCATCACCAGCACATGAACAGAGAAAAGGATTGAACACTCCTCTGGTTATTATAGCCATGTTTGAGAGGATCAAACGGCTGCAAGCAAATCCAAATCCTAACCCTTGACTGATCGACAAATCACCATACATAAAAAAATATAATTATTACTATTCAATCAGTCAGTCTTTCACAATTTACCCATGGTACCCTGCGTTATTCTCTTTAACAAAAACATTCTTGATTAATGGAGCATCAAAGAAAGCATATGTTGAATTTAATTATTGGAAACAGGAAGTTTGTCAGCAAGGTCTACAGTTTTCACAACGGTCAAACCAACTGCAGAACAATAAGTTTACAATGTTGGTCCCTTTCAAAAAATTCAAAACTACTGCAGACCTCTGTAAATGGCCTTGCATCCGTTTCACAGTGATCATGCCCCTTTACTGTGGTAATGGAGTAAAAGTTCCTTAAACCGGTTGACACATATTCAAATTAGCTACAACCTGAGCTAGTTAAATAATGTTTATTCTTTAAAATTATGTGATGTCAATGGGAACAGATGACCTCCGTTCTCCAGGCTTGCACTTATGCATGTCACTATATGATGGTGTAAGGATATATACTCGTTATGATTTGTTGATCAGTGATGTGTCACAATTTATCCACAATCCTCCTGAACACTGCAGGGTTTAAGCCCCTTTAAAAAATAAATTAAAAAACAACTCATATTTCCGATGAACATTTTGAAAACATTTTCAGTTATGCTTCTTCCTAATGTTAAGTATAAAACAAATATAGGGCTAAACCATCTACATAAACGTTTAGAAATCTTTTTCTAAATCTTGCTATATAGAGAAAAAAATGACCAAACTTTTTCTGTTTCTGTAAATATCAACAATAATTTTCATTTATAGAATCCACAAGATGATTGTTAACCGCTTATTTGTTCATTGGGAGCACGATAACAAGCATTGTTGTGGAAATGGGTCTGGACTTTTTATTTCCTGAACTGTTGGAAGACGGATTATTTAAGATTATTGTGTTTAAGGGAATATCTGACTGTTGCACTTTTTTCCTCCAGTATTCATATTCAGCATTTTCGCACATGTATTTTTTGTAATGAAAGCTGTAAAATGCACTGTATTTATATGATGGCAACTACCAGTTATGCAGTATAAAGAATAGAAACATTCTGTCAATAGTTAGTCTTTAAACCAGTATTTATAAATATAACTCCGGAGTATAATTCAGATATTTATATATAATCTCTGTTACATTATCAAAAAATACAATAACACAATAAAAAACTGACAGAATAGCACATAACCAGAATAGCACTTAGAGTAGACGTACTGTTGGTGCACAATACATAGGGATAGAAAACACAAAGTTGACATTGATTTGTCATGAATTTAGAGTGTAGTATATACCACTCATATTAGTGGGATGAGCCTAAAGACATTAGCAGCAAAGAACATCTCATATATTTATTTACAGCAGAATTATTGTTTAAACCATGGATGACCACGTTTATGTCTCCACAACACAGTGCATGGACTCAATTAGAGTGATTTGCAAACTTGCATTGCTGGAGCCACGGCCAGTGAAGTGATGTGAGCACACATCCTTGTGCTGAGACAGGGTCCAAAATGTGTACTACATGCCCATTGTGTCGCCTTGTGCCCTGTCGCTTAGGTTCCTGCGAAGGCAAAAGGGGAAGAGGTCAGAGGGTAGGAGGAGCTGGCGAAGAATGTGAGGGGTTCATCCCCCCCATATGTTAATGTCAACTGGTTTTGAACTCTTTTAATGATGGTATTTCCTAACTTAAAAAAGCAATGTCACTTTTATAATAGTTTAGTTTTGGATTCACTGTCTTTCAAAAAAATACCAATCAACACCAAATATAAATGCACCAGTTGTTTTTTAGTAACAAGTGAAAATTAGTCAATGGATTGTATTGCTTCGCATGGAGATGTAGGGTAGGTTGTAGCCAAATATTTTGTGTGCTGATGAGAAACTGTAGTTAGACAAAGCTCATTGGCCATATATGAGTAATATTTTTCAAGAATCAGTGTCTGTGACATACAAAATAAATAGATTCAAAGTTCAAAAATGGCAACCATAGATTCCAGCTTCAATGTTTTAGCAACAATGGTGCACGTTAAAGGGCACAATGCCCAAAAGCAGAACAAACTTTTTTAAGGTTACAAATTCAGTTGGCTAATGGTCGCATGTTAAGGTCTCAGAAAACAAGAAGTGAAATGGTTGTTGCCAGTTTCATGAGACAGACAAGCTATCTATAGCACAGTCCAATAGACATACAGTGGATATAAAAAGTATACTTTTTTAATTGAATTGTTCACGTTATAGACCAAATTAAAGGTTTATAAAGTTCTGACACGATTTATCTTTGTCAAATCTAAAAACCTGCCATTTTACCAGGAGTGTGTAGGCTTTTTATATTCACTGTATGTTGCTACCATGCTATCATTACTCCTAAGAACCATCCACATGTGTGTCAAATCAAAAAGCAGATTTAACAGCGTGCACACGACACAGATGCACCACTTCTTCCAAGGCCGGCAGACTCACCAGACATGTCACATACTGAGCGGGTTTAAAATGTTGTGGGTGAATGACAGTGCGTTCCAGCTCTTGCCAATATCCAGTTACTTCACATCCCCATTGAAAAGGAGTGGGACAACATTCCAGAGGCCACAATTAACAGCCCGATCCACTCTGCCCAGAGTCACTGTGTCACAAGGAATGAGGCAAATGATGGTCACTACAGATACTGACTCTATTTTGTCATCTTGTTTTGCTATGTCTACAACACCAACAGATGCATGTGTAGATGCAATGCCATGTTAAATCCATAGCTTATGGCCTAATGACTATATATCAATTGACACATTCCCTTTTATGTAACTAAGTAATATATTTTACCTCGTTGCATTTTGTGTGCATAATCCAATCAATGATGAAATAAAAATTCCCTCCCAAAGAAGATTTAACTGAGCCTTTAAAATGCAACCATTCTCACTTAATCAGATTTAGACATTTTAATAGTTTCATTATGAAACATCTAGTAATTCCCCAAATATGGACCTTTTTCCTATTAAAAATAGCTCTGTGGTAACTCACTTCAGTAGCAGTGTAATAGTGTGGCCGTTCTGTTTGTGCCCATCTGTAAGCAGTAAGACTTTTTCAGGTCAACCAATCGAGTGAGAAGCAGTAATGCACATGAAACATTAGCTGGCCAATCTATGGAGATAATTGCCATATGAGAGAAAATAGGTAAGATCTTTTGCCTCTGTATAGCACTCTAGGTCAATGTTTTAGTGGCCAGTGTGCAACAGCAACTAATCTACAGGAAGCTATTGACTTCCTTATTAGTCTGAAATGGAATTGGAAACCTAGTGTCTTTGTGTGTTTCGTCAAAGGAGATGGCAAACATAAGTGTTTCAAGTGGACCGTGGATATGCTTTGTCAGAATCCAAATACAAACATTAAATCATATTTTTTGTCTGTCAAAGCAAAATACTGTAGACATGTGGAGTACTGTTTCATGTCCCCTCTTTATAAGAGAGGGACATTGCATACAAAAAGAGCAATACAAAGCACCACAAAACGAGTTTACCACAAACGAGTATCTGGATTGATTTGATGGGAGCACTGAAGTGTCAGGAATGTCTAGTGGACTCAAGCTCAGGGGTGGTCCAGACATAGCCCCGAGTGAATGCAAGGTGGCCTGGCTAACAGTGGTTTTTATTTTGGCAACACCAAACGTTGTTATTGGCAGACACTAATGTGTACTCGGCAGGGGATGTGGTTTTGCGTTCTTGTACGCTGGTTGTAGAGATGTTTCTACACTCATTTTTTGAGCTGTTGTCATACAGCGTTCCACACAACCCCCTTCAAATGTAAGTGTTGCTTATCGTCATGTCAATATTGATGTTTAAGAGTGGATAACGTTTTGGTCAAACTGTCTTGCTAATCCTGGTGGTCGTTAACAGTTGATTTCCAAACAGTAATATTAATTAAATGTCGCAAATGTTGTTGTGAAGGTGGCTATACTTCGTTAGCATCTTTAGTAAGAGTACCGGTGACAGCTAAATAATTGATCAGATATCAACTTGTCAACATCCTCAGTTGCCTTTCATTACGAGGGTGGAGACAGAACATAATTCTACCCTAAGGTGGCCCTGGAAAAACATGTCCCCATTAAGAAAGACACGTGTATAATCTCCATGGACGCTACTTACCACCCAGTGAATATACTCAGTCCATTAACACAATTATTTGAAAACGTTCTCCCCCTAGGTAGTCCCAATGAATTCAACTAATTAAAGTTGTTTGCCAACAATGACGGCAGCATTGGTTGAACTTATTGTAGAAAAGACAATACCCAATCAATGTAATATTAAGACATTTCCTTTGTTGTAATTCTCAAAGTTTTGCAAAATCTGATTACCAAAGCCAAAAAGCTATCCAAAGACGTGATCCAAAACATTTACACAGCTCAAACCACATCAAGACAGACCGCATAGAGGACAGGAATGACGGAGAAAGCGGTGTCCCGGGATGGAGGATCCCCAAACGGCCGAGGTGGAGGATCTACGAGCCAGGAGCACCATGGGGGGCCAAGAAACTCAGGTCCACTTCAGCCTGATTTACCAATGTCGATGAACAGCCAGCACAGGGACCTGGAGAGAGGTCTGTTGTGTTGAAACCAAATGTCTGTGATGTCAATATGAAGAATACATGGGTTGCTGATATCAGAAAAGTGATGTGTTGGCAGTTGCCAGGGCGGAGAGCAGACCTACCATTGAAGTGATGGACAATGTACCTGTATTCATATCTGTTGTGTTAGTTGTAACCCTGACAATCCACAGTGTGTCTGCCTGTTATTATTCTGCGCCTTTTATTGGAGGTTCTGCAACGCAATAAGATACTGACACTAAATAAACGCAATAAAAAAAGAATCACAATAATCACAATAATCACCTTTACAAAAGTTCTAAGGCAATCGAACAGTAAAAGAGAGTTTTTTCACATCGAACAAAAATAAATGATAGCTGACCTAAACAAACCGTATGACTGTATGACCACCCAGCTGGCACAATTGGATCAAGTTGTTTGAACATAGATCAGATTTTAGATTTTTTTCTTGAATGGTTAAAGTGAAATGTTGTTCAACCTTCTGAGACAAAATGTAAAATAATATCTGTGGATAAAACTGTGCCAAAATCACTACGGCCAAGGACATTAGGGTGCTAATTTTCTGCTAGCACATTCGGTTCTCTAGAAACTGTTAGAATGTTGGCTACGTTTTTAGTTATTTTAGTCATTGCTAGTTCAATTGAAAGCTTTTTAAAATATGCGCAATACTGAGTTTCAGTCAAAATATGAGACCTGCTCATTAATGCACATGTCTCCCATTGCTTGCTTAACCAGATAGATGTAGATGAGATGTGTGAGCTGTTTTATTTACCATGCCATTAATACAATATAAGTGATAGCTCGATCTAGATCCATCTTTGGGTTAAAAACGCGTTTTATAAGATGTTCTCAATGGCTCATGGAGTCATTATTCCATACAAGCCATTGTTCCTTTCTGGAATTAGCATTGTTAGCATAATCTAAATTACTTAATTAAAACTGTGTGTCCTGAGCTACATAAGCAGCAAGCGGTAACTGACTAACTGGGAGTGCATCGGCCTACTTGCCTTCTTGCCTGTTTAACCTATAATGTATGGAGGAAAAAAGCAGCACTGACTCAGTCATGTTTTTCCAGTGGCTACAATGGATTGAGAAAGACGTCAGCTTTTTGACATTTCTTTTTTTCCATGTAGGCTACTGCAATGTGCTGTATTGAGTAAAGGTCAATTATGTGACATTTATCTTTCGCAAATGAATGCATTACAGATAAAAATTATGCATGTGAAATGGGTCTGTCCATTTAGGGAATGTATTGAGAAAAACATTAATCGACCACATGATACCGTTTGAAGTTTTTATGCTTGTAAAAAAAACTGTGTGATGTATTTCTATGATTTCATGTTGTGAGTTTCGATGTTATATAAATATCAAGGGCATGATAGGCTATATTAATGGGTACTTCAAACAAACCATATTAGCTAGTCTACCAAGCTAGCTTGTTGTTATCGAAAGTCTTAAATTGCTTCTGTTCATCCTCTTGTAGACGCTTGAGGGCTAAACATACACGCAAGCAAATTCATATTTATAGCACAGTTCATATTTATAACAGCCTAACCTGTTCTACCAAGGCCCCCAACAGGTTATATTAAAAAGGTATTTAATTTATGCCATATAATAGAATAAAAACAAATACTATATACATCAAATAGGCAATTTATTGTGAAATAGAAAATAAGAAGCCAATCAGTGTGGTTAGGTGCTCAGTCATAGGCATTTGAGAAGAGAAACATTTCTAATCTGGATTAAAAAATTGATACGTTTGCGGCACGTCTAAGATCTTCTGGTAGTTTCAGTACAGATATATTTTGATAACCATTGATTTGACAATTAGGGTTTGAGTAAGATATAGATTTTTTAGGTCAATACTAATGGTAAATTCAAACATGTTATAAAATATAAAGGCTTTATGTTTTCAAAAAATGTTGTAAATGGGTTGAATTATTGGTGAAAATCAAACTGACAACAGAACTCGTACTGCGGAACATTCTAAACTAGATTGGAAATAACTCAATTTGGAATGAAATATTGTTCCTCATTTCTACGCAAGCCCTCTGTTTTACTAATATCAAAAGTGTATTTAAATGCTTGTTATATATCAGATGCTGAAATCCAGAGCTATTTACAGTAGTAAGTAGATACATTTGTGTGCTAGCAGAATGCTTGTCTAACCATTGTAAGTGACTTCTAATATACTGTATACAAGAACAGAAAATGTACAAATCAGTAAAAATTCCATGTCACTTTTGCATTAAAATGTGTTTATCTCTCTACAATTCTTACATGGGAACTAAACATGTATCAAATGCTCAATTATATAAAAACAATTTTTGTTAATCAAATTTCTGACACCAGATGTAACCAGACCAACCAGTTTTTAAACCATTCCAAGAGAAATGGGTAAAAGTTGTTTGCAAAATAACTAAAGGACAACCGCTCTCTAGGAAACATATTGTTCCAAGTTTTGTGCTAGCTGGATTATAACATAACGTCTGATTTGGCGCTTCAGCAGATAAATAATAGAATAATAATTCTCATCATGTTGAATTAACAACCCCTCACCATCACCCTCCTGCTGGCCTGCACTCCTGAACTTGCTGTAGTCAGTTGGCCCAACCCCTCTTCTGGTGTTCCAGTGGTTATTCACTCCCTGTGGCCGTCATGTGGTCCATCATCATGAGGTCTCACCATCATCCATCATTCCAATGAGTGTTTGTGTGTTCTGTTTGGGTGTCTCACGTGTTGACTAACCTACCTCTTGAAGGTTGTAAATGTTTAGGTGTCCATTTCCTTACGCACTGAGCGGTTGTGTTTATGTCAGAAGGTCTTGTCAGCCATTTCAGAGAGGGGCTCAGCTCCTAGCTCAGTCATGATGTGTCACTGGGAGGCAAAGTAGCCCAGGCAAACTCTGTCCCTCATTACGTTAAACTTTGATGTCAGCTGTTGTTCCTTTTCCAGGCAGATATCAAACAAAAGTTTAGGAAAAAGGCAAATTAGGCGTAGCGAAGCCACCCACTGCCAGGAGCTCACTCACACTGTATGGCGCCATCCATTGACTTGTTACTGACTGAGGCTGATTAAAAACAAGCCATGTCATGAAGACTTCTCTTAGGGGTTTGTGTGTGTGTGTGTGTGTGTGTGTGAGTGTGTGTGTGTGTGTGGGATATAAAAATATCCAGACATATTCACTAACTAACCGTGTCTCTGAAGGTATCCTAGGGAACGGCCACTCATAGTGTGGATGACTGAGTACCATCTAAGTGAAGCCAGACACCCACTCCCTTTCGACTGCTGCCTGTTACCGTGGCGACGTTGGCGTCTGTGACACACACACACACTCAACTCCTCCCGAGCAGAAAACCGAGACAGCAGGGCTATCATCACACTGGTGGAAATAGTAATGCTTTGATGTTATCTGCGATGCGAACGGCAATCGTAAGGACTACTGAGATAGTTCCCTATGAGACTGTAGCCTCAGCAATTAGCCACGGTCACATTTCAAAGCACTCCTCCAGCCTACTGGTATCAGGCGAGAGATAACAGGTCCTGTGGCCCATTTTGCAATGGACAAGTTGTCTGTGCACATATCGTCACATTTCCAGAGAAACAGGCCAAATGCTCTGCCCGCCCGTTCTCAGGCACCCTCCCCGTTGACAAATAGTCCTACCGCCGCTATATATTCAAATGAGCTCACTGGCAGTTGGCTAACTGTCACCCAGCTGCACCGGCACACAGACTGTCCTGTCACACAGTGTGTCAGGCAGCGAATGATAATCCGAGCAGAATTGGCCGAGGCACGGCGGTGAGACTCTGTCAGACCGTCATCTTTGAGGAGGGTAATAAAGGCAACATGATCTGTGCAGAAGCTAGTCACATGCTGTAGCCATCGTCACAGCTGCTGCGAAGCCTGTCGTCTTTGCGTGCGTGCGCATGTACGAGCAAATGTACACAGAAATCCATTGAGCGGTTCCCTCCGGGAGAACTGTCATAACATGTATGCTACGCTCCCCCTAATACAACATGTGATGTTACACAGCTCACGTTGGCAGGTGTGTAGGGTTGTGGTTAGAGGTTCGACGCCACAGGCGACACTAATTTCTAAAGCGTTAAAAACGTTGACCCGAAGTGCATTGCTCATGTGGGTTGTTGGTCTGTCCAATCAATTTAACAGATTTACCAGAAATCCTAAAAACAACAATCTAACTGTGCTAGCATGTTTTCCCTAATTACCTAGACCGTTTCCACAGTGGAGAGAAGTAGCTAGCTTGTTGTTAAAAGTCTTATTGCAGGGTATAATTGTGAGGCGCAGCAAACAACAGCATGACAGAGCCACTGACGCTAACACTGTCATAACTCAATCCCCGCCTCCTCACAGCTGACTGAAGTCCCTGTTTCTCCAAGCCCTAGTCTTAACCCCTTCACAAGAGCGTCTGGAAAAGCCTGTCTGATGTCATTCAGGAGCTGGTCATACCGTCAAGATATTAACCCCATTGACCGCGTCTCCTTTTTACTTAAAGGGCCATGTCTCTCGGTTGGACGCGGGCAGGCAGTTAAGAATGACAGCCAGCGGGTTAAATGTGTGCCACCTGGCATTTGGAGCGGGGGGCAGCCCGTTGTTTACGCGTGAGATACCTCAGCGAGAGCGTCAGTCGCCGAAATAACCCCCACTCTGTAACGCGGAGAGTAGTGGGGAGGACCTGGAGCACCTGTGAGATGATCCACAGACAGACGACAGCTGAGTTCCCGTCTCAGCCAGAAATAGAGACCCTCGTTTAACCGTTTCTAATACTGCGGCCTCATGCCGTTCTGTCACTCTTCTCCTACTTGAAACAGTTAACATTTATTTTGATATTTGTTGTCACCAAAAGGTAACAACAAAGTCGAGTAGCATTGGGTGAAATGAAAAACAGGAGTTATAACTGAATAAGCATAAGATCAGGAAACAACAGAATGTAGGGGTTGGTTGGCGGAAAGCAAACCGTTTACAAGAGATAGGGTCTCATGTGGTCCTGATAAATGGTGACAGAGTCTAGCAGTAATCCTGGAGCAATGCTGGTCGCCAATGCTCTGGAGCTTAAGACCTGGGAATGGTGAAACTGAGTTCACATGTGGGATGGTATGAAGAGGTCAGAAAAGCCTGGAGGGGAAAGGTGGTTAGACATTAGACGATCAATGCGTTTGGAGACAGCCAGGTATAAGGACAGTGGTTAGGGGTGATGTGCTTCTAGGTTTTAGTGTGGACGAGAAGTCGACCTTCCACATCGAGGGATTTCTGTTTGATTCCAGACAGCAGAGAGTTACAGAATTTGAGACGAGGGGAGATTGTGTGTGTGTGTGTATTAGGGTATCAGCAGCAGTACAGGAGAGGGAGGACCTGTTGGCAAAAAGTGCCTGTTATATATTGGTCAATCCCTGTAACAAACCTTATAACTCCATGCAGTTTTTTCTGAACCAATCAGGTCAGTGATGCATTGTGTTGTTCCACATAAACAACCATGTCCACAGCCAGGAAGTGTTTAATGACATACGGCAACAACCTCAACGCTATCCTTGAACAAAATACTACCCCAGTTCACCAGAATATCTGTTTGTGGTATATTGTGTATTAGTGGATGAACACAGGTAAGCACATTAATGGGACACGTCTGTTTAAAGCAACAACCTGTGTGACAGCCTAATAAGACAAGGCAGTAGGACTGACCTTGTTTCCGAGTGAAAGGGGTTTAATTATAGAGCAAATCTGGAGCTGTGCATCAACCAGTAATGGGTCAGATCAAAAAGCTCGAAATAGTCACTCTGACAGAGCTTCAAAGCCATCTAGAATGGAATTATTTTTGTAAGAGGTTCACACAGATAACATTGGTAAAGCAGTTTGTTTAAGGCTGTTCGTGTGTCTCATCTTTCCGACAAACAGCCGACCGCTCAACTATTTGTTTCCATGGCAACGTTAGCACTGGAAGCTTCATCAAGAGCCTATTCAACGCGGAGCCGTATTGACTGTATTTAGTCTTTCATTAAACCAATATGGCAGGGGTATTATAAATGCATTTCAGATGGACATGTCACACCCATTTCCTTGATCACGATGGTCTGAATAGTTCATTTTACACCATGATATTAGATGACATTTTAACCCATGGGAACCCAAAATGTTCACCTTGCTCTTGATGGCTGACAAGAAAACACAAACTAATTTAAAAGAATTTCAACACTTTGCAATTGTCACGAGTGGTGAGTTAGGGTACTGCACTGTCTGGTTTCGGGTGCCCACTTCCTGGTTTATGTTGGTTACAGCTGTTGGGGATTTGTAATCACTGGGTTATAAAGGGATTGCCTAGATGTCACTGTTTGCTGTTCATTGTTACAAGTCACATTGGTATTAGAGGTGAGTGTTGGGAGATGTACTGTTGTTGTTGAACGTTTTGTATAAGACGCTATATGCGCACTTTGATTTCATGTCACAGTATAGTCTTTTTGCCGTTTACGGTTTGTTTTGTGTTTGTCATTAAATAAAACCCGTTAAACGGATCATACGGCTCTGCACTTGGCTCAACCTGCACTACACCCATCCTGGTTCGTGACAGCAATGTAGTGAAGGGTTGTTTGTAGCCATTATTTGAATTGGTCAATGTCCAGTCTAATTTAAACGCGTTCCATTTTCATCAGTATCAATATGATGAGTCAAATTCTAAGGTTGAGAAATGTTGATAATATAAAATTTTACAATTTCATCTAGGAATGTCTCCATCTCTTTAAAGTGCTTTTCTTTCTTTCTTTTCAAATGTAACTGAAGAATAATCCCAGAGCTTTTATTTGGCCTATTGATTGAGCCTCCTGATGCACACTGTATTCACGCAGCCTATCGTCATGACAACCACGACTGTAAAGGAAAGGCAGCCTTGTGATTGACCACTTCACCTTGGAGCTGTCAGGTCTTCCATGCTTAGTGGGAACTGAACCCCAATCAGGCAGACAGGCAGACAGGCTCAGGCAGACAGGCTCAGGCAGACAGGCTCAGGCAGACAGGCTCAGGCAGACAGGCTCAGGCAGACTGGCTCAGGCAGACTGGCTCAGGCAGACTGGCTCAGGCAGACTGGCTCAGGCAGACTGGTGTCTTATGACTCATTTCCCATTGGACCAAATCTCTCTCACAACCCTAATTCAAGAATAGATTAGAGATCGTGGAAACGGATGATGAGTGTATCCGTAAACAGTTAAAATGACAACAGACTACAGCCTTATTGGTTTTACGTGCGAGTCAATAAGCCATGTTGTAACTGTCATCTTAAAGTGTAGGTGACAGGGGTTTTAACAACTAACAACCTTCTGTGAATATAGCAGCGAAGCACAATGAACCTAAACTGAGATGAATGTCGTCATATTAATTGTTGAAATTGAATAATATATCACAGAGGGTTTAATGTGAGTTTAATTCCATTTACTTTAGTCCAGACCATTACATAAAAGGCTTGAAATGGATCCTAATAAAGTGAACTAAACTCCCCTTCCCACTCGCATTTGTTCTTAGCTTACAGAAACTGGAAATATATCCTCTGCTCAGCTTGGTCTCCATCTAAAAGCCCTCATATCTTCCAGCACTTTGCTGTGTGTGTCTGAGTTTCCATAGAAACACCTCCGTTTTTGGAACTCTCTTCAGATAAGAGAGGTGTTGGCTTGTGTTAGCTAACTAGTTCTTACTGCCATGCTGGACATCTTATTATTTTTCTTAATAGCGAGTGAAGACTGAAGAATGTGTGCTGCTGTTGACAGGAGGGTCATTCAAAACGATGTGTCCAACCCACAAACACAACATTTAATCATGCCGCCTGTTACAGCCCTGGTGATCAGTCACTCCAGAATCTCACTACCATTCCTCCACCAATCAGGTGTGACCGGTATGACCGGCAAGAGTTCTGTTCCCGTGTCAGCCTTCTTTGAGAGTGAGACACACACAAACACTGTCACCATCCGGTCAATGGCAA
Source organism: Dallia pectoralis (assembly GCA_029465975.1). Classification (NCBI taxonomy): domain Eukaryota; kingdom Metazoa; phylum Chordata; class Actinopteri; order Esociformes; family Umbridae; genus Dallia; species Dallia pectoralis. The sequence goes on from CM055736.1 coordinate 12,149,053, forward strand.
AGATGACTTCTGCGTTTCCATTTTCAAACCGATTGTAGCTCTTAAACACTTTGTTCTATTGTTGCCACACAAACCTGAATCTATTCCTTTTTCGACGTGTCACATAGCATAACATTTGCTAACAGTTACTTATAGATCGGCTTAGACAACCACATATATGTCTATGTCCATCTGACCAGCATAGCCAGTGTTAGTAGGAAGGCAGTTCCAGTGGAGCGTATTGAAGCGGTGTTCTTCGTATTGAACCCATCCCCATGTCTTTACAGTCACCACATTACCAGCATTTACGTTGTACTGCACATCAGAGTGCTTCTCGGCTGGAGGCCGAATACATAATACAGGCAAACGCTAAAGAAATGGAATGACAGTGATTCAGCGTCAGTGAGAGCAGGGTGTGTGTTACAAGTGTGTTACGTGTGTGTGTGTGTGTGTGTGTCTATGTGTGTGCGTGTGTGTGTGACTATTGAGCAGTTCTGTGAAAGGTCATGATCTGTACCTGTTTATTTACCTGCACTAGTGTGGTGGAAGGGATCACATGGGTGTGTGTTTGTGTTGCAACTTGTGGATACAGCTCACAATTAAACACACACACACACACACATTAATTTACCAACCAAACACACACACACACACACACACACACACACACACTTAGGCCTCACAAGATTCCAATGACTCACAGAATCAACTGAATGCGTGTGCGGAAGCGTAAATTGATGTGCAAGTTGAAAAATCAGTTGCTATGTCCACGAACAAGCAACTTAACTGCAGATGGATCTAGAACCAGACCATATGCTACATGGAAAAAACGGTACATGCGGAATAGCGTTCCGACACTGGCAGCGCCAACACGCTTGAGCGTGCACGTTTCTACGGTCTCGTAGGTCAAATCAGGGTCAAATCAGTGTTAGATTTACCGCGGTGATATCCTAATGTCATGTCACAGTCCTGAAGACTGTCCGGCATTAACGTTTCAGCAAATCGTACAACTTTTGCTCTTCCACTGAACATTTGTTTCATGTGTAAATGTGATTTCATACAGATGCATACAGAGAGCACATCTGGTTGTGTAATCATTACATAATGAGTCCGCCATTCAACACACAACGGCAGGGTTATACCACTGACCACGAGAGGGGACCCTTAATCATCCAGGTATTATGACACAGGAATCATTCCGATATGTATTGCATACTTCTTTCAGTTCAGCGTATGCATTCCTTCGTGATTCATGATTCATTTCTTCGTGATTCACTCCTTCGTGATTCAGATGCATTCCTTCGTCATGAACGCCGGGGAACTGAATATCAGCGGACACTGAAATCATCTTCACTCTCCTGGAGTTAGATGTCACCATTTTACTTGGAATATCCATCAGAAATAGATTCTCATCTCTTAAAACAATTCCCGACCATTTGTCGCATTTTCTTCCAATCCAATCGACATTTTAAAATCGTTCTCGGAAAAGTCTTCGGAACCGAGACGTCCTGCCAGGCAAGCCTGCGTGGACGCCTTCAAACAAAATCCAGTTCAATGGTAAACAAAAACAAACATGACAGAAAGAGCAGATGGAAAGAGCAACCAAAGACAAACAATCTGATTTATTTCCAGACCCGCGCGTGACATCATAGCAGCGAACCCGCTCTAAAAATAGGGAAGATGTCAAAGCGCTGGTACATATATGTCCATAAAGTGTGCAGAACATTCCTCAGATAACAGCAGATGGCTCTCAGATCGGAGCGTCGCGGTGAAAGGCGGAACGGCCCACACACGCGCTCCTCGAGGCACCGCGTGCAGGGCCGTAGATGCTGCCGTACGGACCCAGAAGTGTGGAGACAGGAGTGCGGAGACAGAAGTGTGGAGACAGGAGTGCGGAGACAGAAGTGCGGAGACAGGCAAACAGGGGTTCAAGAGGGACCCTGGGGTGTGTTTTGGCTACACCGCACCATTGTATACACGAAGCAGTTCTTGACCCCTATCAATCAGGTCCGGGCGGAAAATGTTCGAGGCAAACAGCTGTCTGAGGGAAACATCCGCTACCGAGCGTGCTGTGTGTATCTGAATTAGTTGTTAGCATCAGGAAGTAGCTATAGAGTCGTCCTGGTAACTGCGTGAGGCTTTCGTGTCGTACCACATAACTCATTACCTGATGCGACATGTCTTCCCGATACTTGCGTTGCTGCCCTATGAGAAAACAGAGATGATACTCGGCTACTTCCACATCCATGCGTCTCAGTCTTGACATTGCAGTTTTTCCTGTCCTTTCTGTTTCTGCTTTCGTACAAAGGGAACACGCTATAGTTCCTTTCTATTCAGTTGTGCCCTCAACGATTCGTTGTATTGTATTTCCCTCCGCTGGCCCCGAGGCGGTGAACCGGGCACACAATCAACAACGAGAGTGTCACAGGAATGACAGGTGAACCAACCACACCCTCGTCAAGAGCCTTCAGTCGCCTGAAGATGAGCTGAAACGTTCGGACACCCAGCTCTGGCGTACTGGTGTCAACCATGCGGACATAACTCATCACCTTTTAACTCTCCTTAAAGGAACCCCACATCACAGAAGACCACAGCGCTATGACTGTGAGGAAGAAAGAGGCGCCCCATTATATTTCAAGGCGACAATGAACTGTGGTGTTGTGTTCTACAATGCGTTCTATTTTTCCCGTAATATAACATAATATGGAATCATTGCCCCGGCCGAAAACTACACTAACCCACCTGTCTAAAAAACCTGCTGTGTGTCCCAGTCAGGACTGATTTCAAGGACATGAGGCTTACAATCTCCTCCCCTCTGAAGTCATCCGTGTTGTGTGTGTGTGTGTGTGTGTGTGTGTGTGTGTGTGTGTGCATCATCTGATGGTGCATGGTGAGTTTCCCAAAGCTTGCTGCTGGGCTTCTGCTCTCCTCCGTAAGGGAGAGCAAAAAAGAGAAAAGAGTGCACACCGACATCATCAGCGCTGGCCTTTTAAGGAGCGCTCCTGTGGAAGCCCTGTTCCCCAGCCTCGTGCGCTGTTCTCCTGGAGAGCCGGGACACTCTGACAGTACGGACACACAGACAGACACAGTGTGCACACAAAGACACACTGTGTGGTCAGGCAGACTCACTGTGCGCAAACCAGACGCTAATACGCCACACTACGGGTGTACCACTTTGCTGTGCTTTACGGTGGTGGCCAACACTGACATGTAATAGACTTATCTATTGTGTATAATGTAGTATAGGCCGAAACATGAGCTGTTTAAAGCCTCATGGTTTAGACACCTCTTAGGTCATGCAGACAGAATGTATGTACGGCTTTAAGAGACAGACAAAGACCTCGAAAACAGACTTCCACATTAGTATTTTTTATTTTTATTCAAAAGACCTTATACAATCATCCATTTATAACGAATCCATTATATAACTGAGGTAGAGTAATAAAATAAACTCTGCGTAGGACTGCCTTGCTAATTGGAGCTCTTTCTTTCTCACTCTGTTTGGCATGGCAATGTCCAGAGTGTGGTGGCGGTGGTGGTGGAGGAGGAGGTGCTAGATGTTGTCCAGGGTGCAGCCGGTGTCCCAGAGCCCATCAGATAGACACAGGCTGAACTGGAGAGGGACTGTGCTGTGGAAGCCTGCTGATGTCTGTTAGATCCAGGCCCCGTTAGCGAGCCCGCACCCCCTGGCCCGGCTCATGCATATACCCTCAGCAGACCCAGAACACCATCATCCAGACGACGTGGGAGGGAACCAGTGGGAAAAGTGTTCGTCAGTGTTTCACAGAATGTGTGGGCATGTGTGTATGAGGGAGAACGACAGAATAAAACAGAGGAAGGAGAGAGAAAGAGAAAAGAGAGTGAGAAAAGAAATGCAGAGAAAGGATTTAAAAAAAGAAGAGAGTGTCCGTTCAAATCTGACAGAGAAGCAGTAAGGGGACGAACGGTGTGTTGGCTAGCTGGATCAGTTCCCATCAGACTTTGCTCAATGTTTCAAGTATTGCATATAACAGAGTGATTGAATGATTCGCTCACTCTATATATGAGATTTGAGCAGATTGCTTATCAGCGATTATAATTTGGACAAATATATCTTCATTTTCTCAGTTTAAACTACGATATCACATTGACCAAAAACCCCTTCCCAGCTATGATGTACCCACAATAGGTTTAAATGCCCATTGGAGGCACATACAGTGGTGCCATTAACCACACATCGTCACACACACGCCTTTCTCTGTGTCTCGTTTCAACTGTGTGACTTCCCCATCTATTGATAAGCATCGGGCCCTTTGAACAGGCAGGGGACAATGCCTTCCACCCGGGTCGGCCCAGAGCGGTCTATTTAAATGTTGGTCTAGGGCCTGTCTGTGTCAGCATTAACCCGTGGCCAGATCTGCCTTTGAGGTGGATGTAAGATCATAGGCCTGAAAGACAGCTGCTCTAATAGCTTGCCACCATGCCGAAGATGCGGGCTAAAATAGCTAAATTAATGGATGAGGCTCAAGTCCAAACGAGGGTTCAATACCAGTCCACATTTTACTGTCCTACATAGCAGACATGAATATTTTCCGCTGCCTTGGTGAAACGGGGGGAGGGGGAGGAAAGGGGTGGCTGTTGTGACGGACCTTCAGGGAAATGATATGCCTGTATGCCGGTTGAAGGCTGAGGAAATCCCCCTTCGGGTGCCAAACTTTTGGACCGCCTGTGGCTGGTACTTTCGAGAAACAGGCTGGATGCCCAACAATACATAACTGCCACTGTAATGTGTATGTGTTCGTCCCTGAGGTGTTGTGTGACATCTCACCAAATGTTGTGTACCGCCCACTGACACGGAGAACTCCAAACAACTGCCCAGCTGGAAACGTGTTTCTGATCATGGATCAGTTGTATTCTCATTCAAGCCCAGTTGATGCATTGACATAGTAGTCCAGATCCTGTCTTAGTAAACAAGTGTAACGCGTGAAATAACACATTTCCCTAGAACCTTTACTCTACAAAAGTTCATGACGATGCCATGTTTAAAACAGGGTCCAGCATCTCAAGACACAAGTATTTTAACTTGAAATGGGTTCCTTGAACACCATAGCAATCTGGCCTTACATTGCCACTCGATGAATCAACTTTCATTTTCTTTTGTCTGACAAACCAGAATCCGAGTCATTGTGATGAAACGGGGAAAGTTCGTGCACGTGAGCTTTTTAAAGAACAGGGTGTAGGCTGGAGAGTGAAGGTGACAGGGCCAAATCATGCAGCCACAGACAGAGATATAAAAGGCAAGGCCTGTGGCTCTAATCGTTATTTGCCTTGGCAGACAGGGCTGTATTCACTGCCCTTGATGGGATGTCGCTTCATAATCAAGCGCAGAAGTGCGCTCGCCGTTTCCACGGTAACTGCACTACTGTATTCCTCACAGAACTCTTGTCCTCCTCATCCACCTTGATCTTTAAAACACTCCCTCTCTCCATTTCCCTCTCTCTCTCTCTATGCTCTAGAAAACAGAAATTACCGGCAACACTTTCTACCTCACCAAAGCCTATTATGGTCAAATTGGACTGTCAAGTCAGTCGTGAAAAAGCAAGCCGTTGTCTCCTGCTTAGGGCGCTGCGACGACAAGGTTACATCTCCAGGTGATGCGTTTCCATAGGACTGTGGAGAGCAAATGCACATATATGGTATGGTCTTTATTTATTGCCTGTTCCTTAGCTTTAGTGGGAGGCTGGGTACAGACTCTACTCTCGCGTAGTCCACGCTTTTATTCAGACACTTTACAGTAGAGACTTGGCCAACACCTCTAATCGTATAGGTTTCAGACCACTAACTCTATCGTTCTTGATGTATGAAATATGCCTTTTCTTTTCCTGGGGTTTTTCAAGTAGGGGTCGCAACCCCATGTATGTAGGCTTGATTTGAATACGAGGTCGAGAATATTTCGTAAGAAATTAGGATTTTCCTTTTGGTTCATAGAAATGTTGTTATAGTCAGATGCAATTGTGATTGACAAGACATTTTCTATTTCATTCTTGAAAATTGGATCTCAATGTTTCCAATGGTTTAAGTCAGGGACTTTCGTGTCCACAAGGGGGCGCCAGGATGTCAACAGTTTTTCATGTTCATATTTTTACATTTCAAAGTTTTACGCATTCACTAAATTCAAAAGTGGTTTATATAAATGTTCCTGACAAAGAGTTAGAGTGGGTGTGGATGGATGATTAACTACAAACTGGCTCAGAATACATCTACACATTACAGGATTAGGATTATTTCAAGACCTTTATTTGAGAAATAAAGTTCAACTGAAGTTATGCATTAAAAGTGAGGGAATTGAGAAGGTTGAGGCTAAATTCCTAGTATTAACATTAAAAGGGCAGTTCTCACGATCAAGTCACATTGACTTGATCATGCAATTTGTTATTTAGTCTGTAATCTTGCTTGCATGATTCAGTAAACCAATGAACAAACCAGTACAGCAACAGCTGGTTAAAAACAAAGCAGGGTGCCATGCCCTTGTGCCGCGAGTGTGTTGAGTTGTATTCCACATGGGGAGTTTAGTGGGGTGCACTTCCTGTTCTGTTGATTATTTGGTATTGAGCACATCTGTTGTGATTTAGTAGTTAGCAAAGGGCTATTCAGGTCGCTGGGGTGTTAGCTCTCTGCTGGATATTGTTTCTATTTAAATGTCACGTTTCGTTATATGGGGTGAGTGTTGTCGCTATCACTGTTTTAATCGTTTTGTAGTCGCTTTAAGTAAGTGCACTTTATTTTCATTATTACAGTATTTCGTTTTTGCACCATTCTCCGTGTTTGTTTTATATTAAATATCATTTAATAAACCAGGGAGCTCTTCAGATACATGATCACATGTAACTTCTGTCGTCCATCATCCTCTCCATCGTCAATTACTCGTGCAAGAATCAAACTGACCTCTGGTATGATTGAAAGGTTTCATAGCACAGCAATCTCTGTGGCGATTCAAAAACACTTGACATGAAAGTAATCTCAAAAAGAAAAATAATATGACACCATTGCTGAATGATAAGACTCCCAGAAACGCACGTGTCATCTGCTCTGATCTGTCCACAAGCTGTGTCGGACCCATAAGACCAAGGGTTAAATATAACACAGAAAAAGAACGGATCTACTTCCCAATAACTGTACGATGCATACAAGACACTTGAAATCCTCTTTCAGTTATATATAAAAATACAAACAAAATAGCGTTGTAATTAATTGGAATACCAATGGGCAGTGGAACACATGAGCGACTGATCAAGGTTTCTTCTTTTTTATATCAAATGGGACAGCAATCCCAAACCATTTAGTAACGTCTGCTTTATCTCGGTTAGATGCGAGGGGAAATACATTGTTCTTGTTCAGGCACCTGGTACCCTACAAAGGTTGTTCTTGAAATACCACACCAAAAGCATTCAGTAATTCGAGAGCTTTTAATTTGATCATTTGAGGCCTGAACTTAACAGTTCAACACAAAGGGATTGTATGCTTCACTGGGTCAGTGAGCAAGGCAGGAAAGCGAGGACTATTTTGTGGCCTTAACCAGTCTCCTATTCAGGTGGCGAGGTGACACAAACACACAGCTCGTCTGGCTGGGGTTCTCTCAAAGCTCAGCGTTATGTTTATTGGCTGACTACTCTACAGGGTTGTCGTGTGTGAGCCGATGCTGCCACCCAGGTTAATACGTGAGAAATAAAATGAGCAGAATTCAGAATCCAATGGTTAGGAGTAACTGAACTAGATGTGGTTCAACTAGTAATTTAATTACATGTTGCAGCAGCTTGTTGGAGGTTTAACTCAGTTCAAATACAGGTAGTGTTTTCTTTATTAAAACATTTTTTGCGGTGGAACTACACACTGCCCTGGTGTCACTTGGCATTGAAAAGACATTGACCTACATTACACAGTTAACTTTATAATTGAAAAGATGTTGACATGTTGATCTTAATTTTGCTCTGTGTGGAGTTTTTCATTAAAAGAAAAGGACATCTTGGTGTATATCCATCAGACATGCAATATTCTTTACTTGAAACTATTTGTATGGTCTTTGTATGGTTTAGTTTCTAGGCTGAATACTGTTATAACCCATTTATCTCATATCAGAATTTGTTGTGATTGACATTTGATAATATGTTGTATGCTTTCACTGAATAAATTACTTTTTTAAATGTCTATAAGTAGGGATTTTAAGTTATAATATTTAGGGAAACATAAAGTTAAACATTGGATTTGTGAAATGACAAAATCTCTAAACATATTTTTTTATTATGAAGTAATTGACAGCTCAGTAAAATCAATTTTCGAAGTAGCTTGACCAACACTGTCCGGATCAGACCTACGTAACTATAACGTCTCAAACAACACACAGACTAGACTCCAGTTGCAACGTAGAGCCCATAAACCGACAAATTTATTCCCTGAACACGTCCAAGTGCATATGCCAGGGCACCTGCCCAAAGAAAGGAAAGTGATGATCGGAGTTTGGCAAACTCGCGACAGAGTTCACACACACATAGTTACGAATCTCATGAGTAGGCTGACTAATCAGGATAGAGTCTCACACGAAAAATGTAAGATCGATTATACACTTTTACCGACCAACGACGATAGACAAGTAACTACAGTTTGCATTAAATTGTGGACGACATCAACCATGCAAGTAAGCAATGTTGTCCACTTGTCCGGTCAACCAAAATGAAGGGGCAGCTTTTGTGGATTGTGACAAAACTGCATGCAGTCTGAACGGGGAATCCACAAAGGGAAAGTGGCAAATGCTTTGGGGCTGTCTACATGCAATCCAGCAGCACTGTTCACTGTGTAACTGGATATTCTACATAATCACACATCAACAGTCAGTAAGACCCTTCGGTCATTTGAAGTGAAAAAGGTCGAGGAAAAGGTCAATCTGTGCTGTAGGCTCTTATTCACTTCAACTGTCCTTTCGAAACCCGTTCATTCCTCTGCAGCACAGTGCACGAGAAAAGCAAGGCAACGGTTCGAAAAGTGGACAGTATCCAAAATTGGGAGGAGAATGGACAAACACAAAGTGTTTTGAAGTCGGCGAGGAGCTATGAATAAACTAGAGGCTTCAAATCTTGGCACAAACAAATAATAACAACGTTATCAGCATAAATAATGTAGCTAGTCATTAGTATTACCTATATTAGGATAGCAAGAGCTGCAGAAGCAAAACATGTGTATAACCAAAATAATCTGTAATACTGGTTCCGGTTTCTTTAAACACAACAGGGGAAATTGTACCTTATTGGACTCCCTGAGTCCATTCTGTATCCTGCGCATGACAGTAAAATCAATAAAGTTAGTACTAACAACTGTAATTTACTTATATCGTGTAAAACTTTCAGTAGGAAGGCGATAACCGTCTTGAACAGACCACCAAGTAAAGCTCAGTCCAGGGCCTCTGAAGGGGGCTACTAGAAGAGACCACGATTCCACATCCACACTCTGCTGGACCAGTGGAGCGAGAACAATAAAAGCCAGAGGCAATTTCACCCACTGCCGCCGTCGTAAACACCCTTCTCCCTGCTGTGAATGTCAGGCATAGGTAGACGCCGCACGGAACCTGCATGACTCATAACACTGTATACAGATTACCCAGATGCTATCTGTCTTCAGTGCCTGGCCCTGACCACGGGCTTACTGCATCCCTCCTTTCAGGGTATGAGAATGAGACACAGTCTGCCCTTTCTTCTCTTCTACTCACACTCTTGTGTCTGACAGACGGAGACGCTCCGCAGCTCCGTGTTCTGTTACCTTCCCTTACAGCTCGTCAGGTGCTCTTGTCAAGTGCTTTCGACAGTGTGCAGGCCCTCGGTCACGGAGCCTCCTGACAATCGGTTACTCGGATGTCAATACCAGGAAACACATTAACCGGTCGTTTTTGTTGACTGACATGCTGCTCGCTCAACTGCAGTGACACTGTGAATCATGGGAAAGCAAAGAACCGCAGACTCACCCACTCACTGCAAGCCGGACGCTTCCTACTTCCTCTCTCCCATGTGAACAGCAGGCACATTCCCATCATCCCCTGAGCTCTTCTGAACTGCTGAACTGAGGGGTCGCCGCTCTGTGGTCAGCATTGACCTTCAGGTCCATTCGGATGGTCATTCAGCAGCCTGTAACAACCGTGGTAGAAGGCCATTACTTCATGTGGGAACAATTTGTTTTTGCTCTAGATAAGAGGGAATGATAAGGGTCCAATCAGTTATTTGTATATTGTCAGTTGTCAAAAAATAAATGTTGACCATTGAACAGGGTTTACCTTTTCAGTCCACTAGAGGATGCAGTTGAGCAGAGCTATGGAGCAGTACATTAGGTGAATAATTATCATTAAGTCAATTTCAGCAGATGGCCGGTGGCGTCTTGATTGGGATTCAAATTGAATGCAATCAAACACATTACATGGGTATTTTCCATGTTTTGGATTCCATTCACTTCACCCCTGACAGTATGTTGAAGTAGGTATGTTGAAGAGGTCTGATATGAACATGGTTCACAACGCTGTAAAATATTACAGTACGAATTCAACATCATTCACAATTCTATATCCCAACACATGTACTCATATATGGCCATTATATTTATAATACATTGTTATTATATTATACATTATTGTTATAAGTTGTGTTATCTTTTTAACTTTAACGTTCAGGTGTCGTTTCTTGCTGCATGTGGCAAGTGTGTGTGAGTGTGTGTTTGGACATGCAAAAACATTTATAATTCAGGTAGTGTTGTCTAAGCCTGTAATAAAAAAAGCACCATGCATTACAAAAGATATTCCCTCTACAGGTTCCAAAAGTAGTTACTAAAATAATGCCTCAGTATGGGGCATCTTGGGGCTGTCTTTGATAAACTCAATTTTAGAAGCAGCTCTTTTCCATCACACTCTGTGGAACTCTGACCTGATTATTCACAAAGCATTAAATTGTTATAATTGTGTTGCCAGAATGAGTTTACCCAGACCTAGTACAGACAAAACTACAGAAAGAACTATAGACTGACACAATGATGAAAATAAGCTATTACAAAATCTATACGATATTTTATCGTGACATGAACTTATCATATTTTAAAATGTCTATATTGAAGCATTAGCCAAATGTGTCAAACCCGGTTCATGGAGGGCCGAGTGTCTACAGGTATTTTCTCTCATCTTGTCCTTGATTGATTAATTAGGTCACTGATTGGTTAGGTTCTAGCCTCACCTGGTTGTTCAGGTATGAACTGGGAACCGATTTAAACTCCAACATCCAACCCTTACATGATTGGCTGAAGATTTGCTTATAATACCTAGCACTTCCAAACCTGCAGACACTTAACAATAGTCACAAAAACGATATCAAGTTAGTTTAGTGGTGCTAAGTACAAATAACCACTGCTGGCCAATCCTCCAGGGTATCAAATCAATGGTGTGCCTTCATTGGTTCTCATTGAAACTTACAGAAGGCGATGTCTCCAGTGAATCTTGAATGTAAGTGGCATCCTTCAGACCATGGATGCATTAAGAGACCCCCTCAGTCTGCTGCCTTCATCTGAGTGCAAAGAAACCAGCAAGCTAGGTTGAGCCGGATTTGGATTATCCATGGGAAACAAACAAGCTCTGAACAACACAGATACGTCTCCACGACTAAACTGTACAATTTGGTACAACTTCTTGTCAGCTGTATTGACTTACTAATATCAAAGTTGGTAAAAGAAAAATATGAGAATATAATTATTAATTCTATAAAAAATATATAATTATAGCTAATTTATTTGAGACTTTCCAAATATATTTATATTAGCAGTTAATTATTCAAAATCACACTACACTCAAAACATTGCATGGATGTGTATCTAACTTTACATAGGTTCTGTGGACAAATGTGTTGTTTTAATAAGTGTCCCTTTTACCTGTGCACATATATGAAGTGACATACTGTACTTACATTCCAACAACAGTGAATGAAGGACCTTATAGAACAAAGAACCTTATAGGCGTAAAACTAATATAAAGGCAGCCCTGTTGTGGGCTCTAACATGATAAACTAATCATGTATATATTGTAACTAATAGACTGTTACAAGTATTTTACATTGGGATTAACAGCTGCAGGTTTGGTTCGTTCTGTGTAAAAGTAGATCGAATATGTTAATATTTTAAGACACAGTAAACTATAGCTAATTCATGGTAGCAGCACAATGTATGCAATACGTGTATGTTCGTTAGCTATAGCTAGGATTGCTTGCTCTGGTTGTTTAATTGAGTGATAGTAAAATGCAGCAGTGAAGTAGGCCCATAGAAGTTTAACCTTGGTTTTACCGACTGTGGTATTAAAATCTCCATCCACACATTTTAAAGTGGCCAAACCATTTAAATTGGCCATTTAAATATCCTGGTGTACAAATCAATACTTTTCTCTCTCAACAATTATTTTCATAGCAATAATGATTAGAATGCATTTAAAGTAATATTTTGACATTTCTACTGCATAGTCAATTTAGGGGCATATCCTGTTGGACAGCATAATAAACACACAAACAACATCACATAAAAGGCTTTAATCGTAATATTTAAACAAATATAAATACTGTGAAAATGAAAATACTGTGAGTGAGTACGTCTCAATTAGTGGTGAATAAATGGTCATGCATATGATTTAGTTTGACTGAAAGGTAAACTGCAGCCCGGAGTCAACAGGCAGATGAGGCTGAATCCACCCACAGAAAGGACAGAGGGAGACTCATCTCAAAGGGGGCCTTTGTCAAAAGGACCAACGATATGGAACTAAATGTACTAAACTGTTGATTGTTAAAGTCTCAGAGTCAATACAGTGTCACAGGTCGAGCAAGCCAAGATGCCACTGTGCTGGATTAAACCATCTGAGCGAAAGAAAATAATGAACACATGTCTGGTTGGGCAAAATGATTTATCCTAGTACGAAGGACTGATTATAGAGACAGGATTTATTTCCCAGAACCCATTCCTCCTTTCCAAGATACATTCATTTTCTTGGCTTTACTAATTTTAAAGCCCCCTTTTGTAACAAGCCTGCATTACTCTCCTCTGTTTTTTTTGCCTTTACTTTTCTCCAGTCATCCTTTCTTAAGAGCTAAAAAAATGCTATTAAAAGGAAATAGAAACAAAGGAAATGGAGTTGAAACTGACATAATGTCTTCATGAGAACAAATATGTGCACTAAAATGAATTGATAGCAATTATGATGTTCTGGTCGCATAAAGTCACACCTGTCCTCTTCACCTGTCTACCAAATGTATGCACTGGCCCACTAGCCTATATACTGGACCGGGACCTGTCCTTTGCGCACTCCACTCGATCTCTGCGTTATCAACGGTTTGCTTACTCAACGATGTGTCATCTTGACTTTTAATACAGATTTCACTCCATAACATATTCATACTCTACATGGGCCAAACCGGTCTAAAAACCCAGGTGGAACGACCCTAGCGCTAATGATAAAAAAAAACATAACAACATAAATACTATTCTGTGATCAGGAATCTGTAATCAACTCCTTTTGGCAGAACTTCTTCTATGACGGCCGGCGTGTTTGAATTGGCTTGAACGCTCACCCTGTTCTCCCGTGTGCAACCTCTCGTGCACCTTCAGGAGACGTACGTACCTGAAGGCTTTCCCACACTGGTCACACGTGTGCCCCTCCCCCGTGTGTTTAAACTTGTGCTCCCTCAGGTGCGTGTGGAGCTTGTAAGACTTCCCACACTCGCCGCAGCTGTAGGGGCGCTCGTTCGAGTGCAGCCCCCGCTTGTGGATGCGCAGCCCGCCGCTGTCCTTAAAGGTCTTGTCGCATATGTCGCAGCGGTAAGGTTTCTCCGACGAGTGTCTGCGTATGTGGGCCTGCAGTAGGCTGTTGTTGCCAAACATCTTCTGGCAAACGGGGCAGGGCAGCATGGGACCGGGCTCGTGGTCTTTTTGGTGTCTCCTCAGTTCAAACTCGTAAACAAAGGTCCTTCCACACTGGGCACAGAGGAACTGCCGGTTCCCAATATGATAGCCCATGTGTCTCTTTAACAAGCTTGGCATGAAGAAACGCAGCCCGCACTGCTCGCAAGCGTACGGTCGGTCCATTGTGTGCCAGCGCTCGTGAGCGGACAGTTGGAATTGGGTTGGGAAACTCTTCGGACAATGAGTACAGGAAAAGGTATTCTCACTTGTGTGACAAGCCATGTGTCGTTTGCAGTACTGCGATTGGGTGAATCCCTTTCCACAGATGGTGCATTTGTACGGTCTCGCGTCCGTGTGGACGCGATGATGATTCTGCAGGCCAGCCTTCCTCAGAAAGCACTTGCCACACTTGTCGCAGCTAAACGGACGCTCATCCGAGTGAATTTTCATGTGGTTCGCCAGGAGCGCTGATGTCCTGAAAAACCGGCAACAACTGGTACACTTGAAAGGCTTCTCTCCCGTGTGCATACGTCGGTGATCCTCCAGCCGACCTCGAGACAGGAAACTTTTCCCACACTCCAGGCACGTGTTGGTCGCGGGGTCTCTCTTCCTCGAGCACGCCAGTCGCATTGACTTGGGCGGCCTCCTCTTTCGGATGATTGACCGCTCGAAGGGGTCCGGCCCCGTTTCCTGAACACCGATCACCACACTGCTTCCAAGTCCGGTGTCAGCCGACTCCAACTCGATGTCGACGTGATAGCCATCCGGGAACGTCAGCAGGGAAGGGAGTGAGATATCGCCACTTCCAATGTGAGAGACCCACTGGTGAACATTCACCAGCTCAACTGGCTGGTTATCTGTTGGGTTCCCATTGGCAGCGATGACTGTCTGGGAAGGAGAGGCTTCGACGATGGAGGTGTTCAGTGTTAATAGACGTTGCTGTCTCAGTGTTCGCAGCATACTCCTCACCGTTGTCGCCCCCTGTGATGTCACCTCTGCGACTGGACAACCTACAAACTGAGGACTTGAGAACACCTCTTGACTATTGGATAGTGCAATCTCCTCATTACTTTCACACTCTGCATTTTCCGTCCCTTCTCCGTGATCCGTGGGACCCCCCTCTTCTGTCTCCACCTGAGAATCTGCTCCTGCTGGATCCGAGTTATCTGATGTCATTTCCAGATCCTCTACATCATTAAAGGAGGCGGGGCTAGGGCAGCTCAGGGTGGGTTCTAATGAGTCAACTGGCTTGTCAAAAGCAGGCTGCGCTGATGGCATGTCACAGGCGAGGCGGAAGGACAGCGAGGACAGAACACAGTCACCCACCGATGAAGTAAGAGGTACTGAGAAGGAACAGGAAAGAAATTAGTGTTGAATATCGACTGACATTTTAAGTAGTTAAAATTGAAAGCAATGGGACCTTTTACACAATATATGAACCATGTGGATAATTCTAATAAACATTAACAATGTGGGAAAGACACTACGTTGAAAATTGGCCATACCAAACTGGGTCTTGGTTTGCAGACTCTGGTGCTGGAGGAGGATCTTCAAGTGTTCAGGGTCAGACACTGACTGCCCACACTCTTCCAGATCACAGGGGGAACCACTGATCATAGACGCTATCTGAGAAGAGAAACACCATCAGTAACGGATTAGATTATGCGGCGAAAACAACAACACGGCCTATTTATACGGTACTAACAATGACAACATCAGAGTAATTTTTGCTTATGGGGTGCTCATGTACAAGGTCATTACCTGGGAGAGATCAGGCACAGATAGCAGTTGCTCCAGTCGGAAGACCAAACCTCCCACAAGGGCCTGCAGTGCGGTGTCAAACTTCAAGCCATACTGTCTAGGAAATTCCTCCTGTTAGGCAGGCCGGAGTGATAGTTATTTGGCATGTTTCGGCTGGAGGTGCCATTAAAATATACAAACTCAGCCGACTCCGGTGGACAGGCCGTGCAAAACAAATGGGTCTTTTGTCTATAACATGACAACATGGACAGTGAGAGAATCTCTGTGGTACCTGGAAAAAGTGCTTCCTTTCATAAGGGTTTTTCAGGAGGGTTTGGACTAACGAAACAAAGTTAGCCTGCAAAGCCTCTACTTCAGCATCTCGCTCCTATGTTGCACACAGAAAACCTTTAGTGTACAGTGGATTACTTTATGGTTTGGAAAAACCATGTCAGGTAAATAAAAAACTAATAATTCTTACACCAATGGATGCACAGACGTTCATATTCTCCAGTAGACGTTGTATTTCCTCAGGATTGGGTTGGTTATTGCGGAACAATTCTAAAACCATCTAAAATATGAGGCATTATTAATGGATGCTCCAATAACTATTATTTTGAAATCATCCATACAATTTCTACAAATCGTGTCACTTACTCTTGCTCTCAGACCTAGGATGAGTTGAACCCTTTGCTTAAAACTCAACAGCTTTGGAACAGCTTCAGTCACCACAGTCACAAACTCCTCGACCTTTCCATAGTGCATCACATTTTGTTGATTAACAACATGCCACACAAATGAATTCATCAGCCGCAGGGGGGAAACCAAGAGACGCAAAGCAGAGACAGGAAGTCGGGGACCTAAAATGAAATAAAACAAATATGTTAGCGTTTGGCAGCTGGGTTACTTCTAGGTGCTTTGAACAACTCATAATATTGGATGCAGGCCGACATTATAATTAACTAACTAGCTACAGACACTACTTCGACGTACATAAGTCTGAGGACAGGTTTCGAATCTAGGTTATCTATGAAGCTATATGGGGGCTAGCTGATGTCAGATTATATACTTACCAGAACTGGCTTTAATCGTAGACTTCTTTCGTTTGTCCATGTCGGAAAGCTACAAAGTACATATATACATCAACTACAAATCCAAACATAAGGCTATTTAGCTAAATACGTACTATCTAGCTACATCAACTGAGACAACAACACCAGCGACATTAGCACAGCGACCCTAAAATCAAGTACTTCCGGGTCAAATATTTTCAGAATAGAAGTCATGTTTTTGTGATATCAAATGGTTTGAACAAAAACATTAACACGTATTTTGTACATATTTAGGTAAAATGCTCATTATATTTCAGTTTTAAAACATGTTCTTCGGGTTTGAACTAATTATAATACATAAAAACATATTGGCTTAGTAAAGGGTGTGGTTACTACATTTTCATCTAGTTAAAGCTGGCAAAACAAGGCGAGTTTAACCGTGGGGGGTGTTCCCAAAAACTGGACTGGTCACTTGGCGAGCTCTGCCAAACAAAACGAGCTTACTCTTCGCTTTCGACTCCACAAAAAATGCAATTAATAAGCTTGCATTATCAGAAACCACACAAAAAAAGCTCTGAAACAAACATGCTACCAAGTTACCGGTCTCTTATCCTGTGAAAGAGAGAACTGCCACATGTAATTCCTACCTTAAAACGTACCTTTTCAAAAGGCCACTCACCTCATCCTATCGTTGTCTTTATGAACTAATGCTATTTTGTCCGACCAGATCCTTATAGCACTGACTTCTTGAAGGCATTTTTACTTCTACCGCTTTGCTGACCACAGAACTTTCCTAAAATGTATACCCCAAAACATTCTCTAACAATTCTCCACAAAACAATGTAGAATTATTGATCAATAGTAAGCTGGATATTCAGGCATCACTGCGGCAAGTCAAGTTTATTTGTATAGCACATTTCATATGATTTACATACACAATGTGCTTTAGGACAAACCGGCAATGCCCAGATAATAATGATTATGATGCTACTGCACTACAACTAGATACTTTTCCTACAGAAAATTGGCCATTAAATTTACTATTAAATTTTAATTTATTTAATTCCTCCTCAATGTTTTAAAAATACAATAACAGCTTAAACAAGTGATTAGTTGCACACAAGTTAAACTTTATTTTCCTGATCTTCTCAAACATAGTTCCAAAATTTTACTGTCTACACATTTTGCACAGAGTATATTTTTTACTTCGGACCATTGCGAAAAAGAGCAATAAGTGAATGGAGAAGGTATTATGTCTACATCTTTAAAATTTCAATAGCCAACATTTCCAGAAAAAGAATAACAAATAAAGACGTTGTCATGACAGAATCACTAATCCTTATCAAACAGCAACTTACAAAAAAAACGTACTATGATGACAGTGGATGGATTGGCATTGTAACATTCTGAACCACAGAACACACGGCCCAATCACTGTTATCAAATGGGTGGCCGTTGGCTAGAAGATCAACTCCGTTTGGAGGAATGTCTCCTGCGACGGTTGGCGTTACTGTACTTCCTTGTGCGTTCCGTCCTCTCGCCCGAGTGCAGCTGCTGATGTGCCCGTAGGAGACGTGGCAACTTAAAGACCTTACCACACTGGTCACATGGGTGCTGCTCCCCCGTGTGGTGGACAATCATGTGTTCCTTCAAGTGCTGCTTCAGCTTGTACGTCTTCCCGCACACCTCACAGCGGTATGGCCGTTCACCTGTGTGCAGCCGTTTGTGACTGGTCAAGTTGCTGCTCTGTTTAAAGGCCCTGTCGCAGATGTCACAGCGGTATGGCTTCACGGAGGAGTGCGTCAGCATGTGGGCTTTAACGAGGCCGTTGCTGTGGAACACCTTCTGGCAAACGGGGCAGGGGATCTCTGGCTTGGGGCCGTGGTCCCGTTGGTGTTTCTTAAGGTCAAACTCGTACACAAAGGTCTTCCCACACTGGGCACACAGGAAGGGGCGGTCCCCAATGTGATAGCCCATGTGTCTCTTCAGCCCACTGGGATGGATGAATCGCATGCCACACTGCTCGCAGACGAACGAGCGCTCCATGGTGTGCCAGCGCTCGTGGATCGACAGCTTGTACTGTGTCGGGAACCTCTTTGAACAATGATTACACGGGAAGTTATTTTCACTGGCATGAGACTGGATGTGAATTTTGCAATAAAACGCCTGGGTAAAGCCTTTTCCGCAGATCATGCATTTGTGCGGTTTCGCGCCCAGGTGGACGAGCTGATGCTTCTTCAGGTCGTCCTTTCTCCGAAAGCCCTTGTCACATTCTTCACACTTAAACGGCCGCGCTTCAGAGTGATTTTTCAAATGAGTGGTCATGTATCCCAAGGATCTAAATGCCCTGCCGCACACAGTGCACTTGAAAGGTTTCTCCCCTGTGTGAATGCGGAGGTGATTTTCCAGCTGCGATGGATAGACAAAAGCCTTCCCACAGTCCTGGCAGACAATGGTTGCCTCAGGCATTCTCCTTTTCGAAGGTGCCGCTATCCTTTGTGGCTTGGGCGACCGTCTTCGTCGCATGACTGCCCTCTCAAAGACACTGGTTTCTGTTTCCTGACTTTCGATCACCACACTGCTTCCAAGACACGTGTCGCCTGACTCAATGTCAATGTCTATGTCATTGTTCTGTGGTAGAGGTGGCAAGGAAGGAAGTGAGATATTACTGCTTGCAATGTGAGAGACCCACTGGTGGACACTCACGACAGTCACCAGTGGGCTGTCGGGTGGGTCTCCATTAACGACCGTAGCAGGAATAACTGTCTGAGGAGAGCCTTCGATCAGTGGTAAAAGACACTGCTGTTTCAATGTTTCCAGGATATTGTTCACTGATGTTGCCTCTTCTACTGTACAACCTACACACTGAGGACTTGAGAACACCTCTTGACTATTGGATAGTGCAATCTCCTCATTACTTTCACACTCTGCATTTTCCGTCCCTTCTCCGTGATCCGTGGGACCCCCCTCTTCTGTCTCCACCTGAGAATCTGCTCCTGCTGGATCCGAGTTATCTGATGTCATTTCCAGATCCTCTACATCATTGAAGGAGGCGGGGCTAGGGCCGCACAGGGTGGGTTCTAATGAGTCAACTGGCTTGTCAAAAGATGGCTGCGCTGACGGCATGTCACAGGCGAGGCGGAAGGACAGCGAGGACAGAACACAGTCACCCACCGATGAAGTAAGAGGTACTGAGAAGGAATGGAAAACAATGGAATTTTAATAAAAGTGTGTTACATTCAAGTATTTTCTGATATATTTCTCCACTCTTGTTCTGAATCCTATTTAATGTCAGCTACTACATTACTGTAGGTGTAAAGCTTTGAAGAGGAAGACTGGGAGCCAAGACATAAACACACTGGCTATGCACAAATCACCAGTCTAATATTTTAATTCAATCTTGAGCATAAGGATTAAAGTACTGTCATTCGCATGGAAATGTACTGATTATCTGATTAGGTTATGTTATTTCTGTTTCCCCTCCTACCATTTTTGTTGAACTGGGTCTTGGTTTGCAGACTCTGGTGCTGGAGGAGGATCTTCAAGTGTTCAGGGTCAGTCACTGACTGCCCACACTCTTCCAGATCACAGGGGGAACCACTGATCATAGACGCTATCTGAGAAGAAGAAAAACATAATCAGTAACACTGATCTCAAGTTTAGTCTGCGATAAAAACATAGACATGAAATACCTATATCGTTCTAATCATAATAACAGCATATTACTGGTGAGTTGTTAGTAGTAAAATGTGTGTGTACACGTTTTTACCTGGGAAAGATCAGGCACAGATAGCAGTTGCTCCAATCTGAAGACCAAACCTCCCACAAGGGCCTGCAGTGCTTTGTCAAACTTTGAGTCATACTGCCTCTGGAACTCCCCCTACAAAGTGGGAAAGAGTAAAATGGTCTATGGTGGAGACATACCAGGCATCCGTGAGAGAGATCAAACTAGCCAAACCTGGAAGAAGTGCTTCCTCTCATAAGGGTTTTTCATCAGGGTTTGGACCAACGCCGCAAAGTTAGTCTGCGACTCTTTAAGTTCTGTATCCTGGTGCTGTAAAACAATGACAATGTGAAGGTGGCGATGCCAGAACTGCTTATAATATATGGTGCTACTAAAACTGTTAGTGAAAGCGTTTGCTCCCTTTGTGAGCCTGATTATGAGGTTGTCTTACCCCTGTAGATACACAGACGTTCATATTTTCCAGGATATGATGGATGGTCTCGGGATTGGGTGGAAAGTCCTTGCGAAATATCTCCAAGATCATCTAAATAATAACAATCGTCGCATTGTTTTGAGTTTTGCTGTAAATAATTGCAATGCACTTTTTTAATCACATACTTGAGTATTCACTCATTGTGCAATACGTAAAATCTTTGTGGGTGAATTGTTTAAATGAGAAACATAAATACTTATTCAAAAAAGCTGGCAGCATTTTTCTTGTTCGGAAGAATTGATTCACTGTACTTGACCTAATAGTTAAAGCATGCGTTTAGTGAATCAAAGTGAGGAGGAACTGCACTGCTTAAGTGATCACAGCATAATGCATTTGCCAGACAGTACCACCCCAAATAAGTGGAGGGTAAGACGGAACTATACATCAAACTTGGTAAAGTTCCATTGACATTAGCCCTACGATAGCCGTCTTAAATTGCCAGTACGACAGTCTCTTATTTGAAATGTTTGGCTCATAAACAAAGTCAATCTGAGCCATGCATCACAGTATTTTGAATGACTGAAATCATGAAATGACAAGATGACAATTGAACTCAGATTCTCCTACACAAGGATATGATCAGTAATCACTCATTTTAAATGGTACGTTGAGGTTTACAAAGCCTGCTTAATGGGTTTATATAAAGAACAATCAAATGCACTTTCCATGATCACACAAAGACGTCACTTACTCTTGCTCTCAGGCCTAAGATGAGTTGAGCCCTCTGCTTAAAACTTAGCAACTCGGGGACCGCTTCAGTCACCACGGTCACAAACTCCTCGACCTTTCCATATTGCATCACATTCCGTTGATTCACAACATGCCACACAAACGAATACATGAGCCGCAGGGGAGAAACTAAGAGACGCAAAGCCACGAGAGGTAGTGGGGGACCTATGGCAAGAAGACATGGAACAATATGTTAAACCGAACGAGTTGTCCGGCTATAGGCTAAACAAGCTATACAACCATTATTTTTAAGCTATGCTACACATAACGGCGTAATGTGTGCATTTTTAGGTGTAAAACTAAACATAAAAACAGTAACCACAACTACTGAGCTAGTAGTACTAACATTGGCCAACTTAGCCAAGTTCTTCAGATAGATAGCTAGCAAGTTACGTCAGCTATTGCGGTATAAAATAAACATTGAAATGGCATAACACTAAGTAACATACTTACATTTAGAGTATTTCACCAACTAAATATCTATGGTATTTATTGACCCATTTGGAGATGCATGTTCACATTTAAGCTTAAGTTAACCAGGTACCGTAGTAGCTAGCTAACGTTAGCTGGCTACAGTAGCTAACACACATTACAAACAGTACCTACCCGTAGCGGTAATAGCTTTGGCTTTTTTATCCATGGCTGAACGGTTGCTGGGAAACGTATGCAAGGGAAGATGTATATCAAAGTTTACAGCATATTATATTAACATGCAATATACACACACACACATTACATTAAAACCAATTCTAATGTTAGCTGGTCTTCCTCGGGCGGGTTACTTTGTGATTGGCAACGTACGTTAAAGTGCATTACCGCCTCCAAGTGGACGTAGTGATGTGCGGTTTGTGAAAGACGAATAACTAGGCCTTATTCTCTTAAACAGTCTGAACGGCTTACTAGTCATCCATAGACAAACTACATGATTTTGCATTCATCCAATCAAGAATCTTACAGTGACTTGCAGTTCACTCTCCCTCACAAATGACGTGAGCTATAAATGTATTGATGCCTGCATCCACTGGATGGCAGTGAAGTCATTTGAAGAGTAGGCCAGATGTATCGTTACAGTTAGTCGCACATTGGCTAGGTTTAATTCTATAAAACAGACACCACAAACAGCATGGTCCTGAGGGCTTTTAGTCAGGGTGTCCCGTAAAAAACAAATAGATCATACAAGACTGTGATTAAGTAAAAAGCACCTAAAACACAAAATATCTCATACAGAAAGTACATATTTTTAAATGTATTTTCTATAGATCATACAAGACTGTGATTAAGTAAAAAGCACCTAAAACACAAAATATCCCATACAGAAAGTACATATTTTTAAAATATATATTGTAATTGGCTGGTTAGAATTATTATTTTTAAATCTATGTCTAAATGTATTTGGAATTTATTTTGAAATTGAGTAAATTTAAAAACAATCTTCAATGTATTTGAACAAATACAGCCACAGTGTCCTGAGACCTTCCTTGTCTCAATCCCTAAAATCTGCACTGAAATAGTCTATTGTGTCCAGTGTATGTTATGATGTATTATCTGTTATCCTGTTGGAATTTTGAACGGCTTCCTCTAAATTCTCTGGTGTCCTGACTCCTGTTGGATCTTCAGAGGACCTGATGAATTCCAGCTGTCCCTGTTCCAAGAGCTTCTGGTGGCTTTTCTGATCTCAATTCTGCCTGACAACTTCTGCTAGAACTGCCCACAGCCTTTCTGGTTGTCCTTGTCCAATGCTACCTTGCCTTGTTCCTTATCTATGTATTCCTAGAATACACTGGGTACAGACAAACTGTTCCCAAATGCTCTTTTATTGACTTGCTGGTTATCCAAATGTTTAAATATTGTACAATAAATTAACAATGTATATTTTGGCCATGTGTTCTTATAATTTTCCCCAAGCACAAGTGAAAGAAGACTGGCCACCCAAAGAACCTGACTGCTTTTTAGGGTTATTTCAATGTTTAAACTTTTTAAATAAGTGTTTCATGTGCTTCGATTTGTTTCTAATACCTGGCTCTTAGGACTTATAAGGTAAATATCTTTATGGGTTCTTGTAACTGCTGATATAAAATAAACGTGATTAATTCGTGTGACTGATGTTTCTGGAGTTATATGATCATTCTCACGTGCCGTCTGGATCATAGTGATACCATCACTGTGCACTAACCAGACAGCTTTTAATCACACACACACACACACACAGATGACAGATGCACTCTCTTTTTCAGTCTCTTTCACTCTCATTCCCACACACACACACTCACACGCACACACACACAATGACTTAGTAGCAGTTGACCAGTCACACAATGATGTCGTTGTGCCATACACAAAAGGTCAGATGAATCAAAGAATATGAATCATAGACAGCCTCTATCAGGCTCCAGACGCACTTCTAATAAACATCCCAGCCATTATCCTGTTTTGTTACTTAGGATATTGACTCACAATCCATTTGACAACATTTAGGGCAAATATTTTGTCTTTGTTGTTTACGAGAAATCACAGAGATGTTTAATGAGATTGACTTACTACGAGACCCAGGGTTGGTTAAGAATGAAATGGGTGCCATTTAAATAGAAAACTTATAATTCACATCTTGGTCTGTGTGTGTGTGTGTGTGTGTGTGTATGAGAGAGAGAAAGAGAGAGTGTCTGAGTGTGTGAATAGTAGTGACAGACAGTAGTGTCCGTAGGCGGCACTCAAACTACAAGAAAGAATCCAAGATTTCTGTGCGGACAACCGGACCCTGGTCCATATTATTGACACATGTCATCATGATTAGTGCTTCATCTAAAGTGAGAAACCTTCCATTTTAAGTATTTCTCAGTAACTACTCACGTTCCATATGAAGAGCAAGGTGAGTCAATATGTAATATGTAATATTATTACAGTCATTTAAATGATAGTGAACTTAAGGTTTGATGTACAGTTATAGCCCTGAAGTGAGTAATGAATACCAGATTGCTTGTGAGAATAACATCTCTCTCTCTGAACTTTTTCCATGTCCAGATTTGGACAACCACGTGTGTCACCTTATTTTTGTTTACAAGTTTTGGAGTATGCTTAGGAGGTTTTGGAAATCCTGTTACAGATGACGTGAGCAGATTGTTGTTGTTACTGGTAAGAACTAGATGCTTTAACCAGAACTATATTCTGTGATGATAGACAGGTTATAGTTTTTTTATTATGTAATCATAAAACTACTTCAAAATCTACTAAAATGTAATATAATCAGCAAAAAAATATTAATTTTTACAGAAAAACAATATCCCAAAAGACTACAAAATTCCTCTACATTATATTCCAAAAAATATGGTAAGTAGAATGTTTTAAAAACAGAACCATGCACAATGTTATTAAGGAAGAAGATTGTGCTTGCCTCACATTCTGTTATTGAAATGTGATTTGTGAAATTGTAGAAATGAATGATGTGACCTGGTAGATTATTTCCCTTGTATTTATCCAGAGTGGTGTGTGCTGGTTTCTGCTGAATATATATCCACTGGAACAAAGCCTTAAGGAACTGGCACATACATTTGGTGCCATTTCTTCCAACAAAGATAATATTCTGCTCTTCATCACCATGCTGCAAAACCTACGCTTCAAATTTGATCATGAGGAGCTGGTAATGCCTGTCAGTTCTGGCAAACCCCATTACTTTACTGTAAACACAGAAGGCCGACAGCATTTCTGTCAGAGTTATTCAGTCTCAAGTAAACTTTGAGATTATATAGCAGATTACTTGAAATTGAATTAACCATTTGAATTGTCTAACTCCAAATCTACAACACATAATAAGTAGTCTAGCTAACATACTAAGCCATGTAAAAACAAGTTGACGTTGAGGTTAAATAATGTGTACACTCTCAATTGAACATATTTTTATACCCATGTTAAAATAAATAAAGACAGTAATATAGAAGTTAATTGCTGTTAAATTGCATTGAACAAAATAATAATTAATGTTGGTTTGACAGTGCTAGTATTATGTGAGACAACTATCCTTACATCTTGTTTATTTGTCTGCATTTCCAGGAAGTGACGATGCAAATGTTTAAATGTCACTACAGGGAGGTAAAATGGCCGACAGGGCAGTATTTTGACTATGTCAGAGCCATATTGAATTCTGCAGCACCAGGAAAAGGAGGATTCCGTTGTGCACCCCCTCCATGTCCAGCCCCTTCGTCAGCACCAGGTAAGAAACAATCCACACAGCATGCTTTGGACATATACGCTTCAAAAGCCTATTTTTCACTGACCAGTGGCCAATGTGGTTGTCACTTGTAGGAAGTGAAGCACATAACCATGATTGGACTCGGTCAAGACGTAGCCTGCTGTCCCTGCTTCTGATACCAGCCACAGCGTGCGTGTTCCTCGTTGTATGGCTGGTAGGTTGACCACCTGGATGACTTGCTTAGACAACATGCTGGTGACCGAGTCCCAAGAGACACACCACTAAAACAACAACATCACCAAATCGATCAGTCATTACATGATTGCTTTACACTGTCCAGGGGAAGTGTTGAAAAGCACTGGTGTATGAATCAATGTGCTCCCCTCTGCAACAGGTTAAATCAATAAGAAGAGGCTCCCCAGAGCTGAACCTGAACACAGGTCAGCAGACTGATGTAGAGGCGGTCTCAACCATCTCTATACCACTCCACCAGCTCACCAGCCCATCGGCGCAGCTACAACGGACGCAGCCTGATCACCAGTAACGAGGCCAGAGAGGATCTCATGCCATCACACAGAGAGCAGAAAGCTTCCACAGGGAGCAGAAAAGATTCCCCGCTGGACAGGTGTCGACCTAAATCCGGAGTGACATACCTCTCATTCCATTTGCATGATATTTGTGAAAGACGAAATCTGAAATGTCTGATAATGTAACTGAAATCGAGCTTATGTCTCAGGGCTGGGAAGCGCCACGGCATCTCACTAACAGCTAGCGATATATAGGTGTGTATCGCATGGTCCGATTTAGTCTAGTTCTCTTTTATCAAAATATGACATTACACAACATTGGAGACATTCTCTACTGAGTCTGTGCACGGTAACGGACTGTGTGGTTGCTTAAGGATCTATTGCTACTGTGTAGCTTATACCAGCATGTGCTGGTACATTCCATGTCTAACCCTTTCTTTAAATCAAATTATGAATGTGTGGGACTGCAGTAAAACATTATGACTCCCAGTAAAGTATGTATGCGTGTGTGTGCAAGTTTGTGTGTGTGTGTGTGTGTGTGTGTGTGCGTGTGAGTAAGATACTCTGCGCTGGATGATCTCAGTTAGGAGCATAACAGAGGCTTGTTCTTGCCACAAAAGAAAGAGCCGTAGGCTGAAGGAAATACCAGTTCCATGCTAACCGACAGACACAGGTCCTCATGAATCACAAACCGCATGAGCCTCAAACTCCAGACAGAAGGATATCAGGACTCTGGACATCTCCTCTCACGATGCACAATAATACACATTAACAAGCCTCAGGACAGATTTATAGCATTACTTAACGGATGGCATGGATATACTGCTCTTCTCGAGCGGTCGAATTGAATAACTTCAATGGGGCGGAATTATTTGGAATGTTCTTGATTTTTCATAGAGCGAGAAATCCCCTTTGCATGTACAACCTGGACCGAAGTGTGTGAGCGTTAATAACGGAAAGTGAAGGAGCATCTACGTTTATGCAAGGACCAGGTCATAGGCTGTTCATATGCTTCTCTAGTATACACATTCCTGTTGTTTTATACTTTGGAGGGACTGTTTTTCCAGAGAATGTTCACTGCAGGAGTCTGAGTCACACTATACTGTAATACGGACTCAGGGAATAATAAATACATTGTAAAATTAATAAAATGCCTAATGAATAAAAAGGAAATTGAGACAATACAATTTTTTTCTGCAGCATTCCAACAAGATCTAATTACTATCACATAGATGTTTGCTTGACCAAAAAACAAAACACAGATGACGCGAAATGAGGGTCTAATCTGCAACAAAATCTAGGATGATATGAAACAAATGAAAAGTAATTTTGAATTAAGACAGATCGTTATGTGTTGTTGACCAGTCAATCCATAGTAATATAGTTAAACAACCCTTTATGTGAGCCTTCAAATGATTTGAATCTCAACTGTTTCTCGGACCAGCGATGAACACGTGAATGCATCAGGAGCAGCTTTTAATGCTGAACTCTGAGTCACAATGATCTGTCAAAGAGGGCAAAAACTTACAGCGCTCAAGTATGAGTTTGAGTGTGTGTACTCTCTAGTTAATGTGATTGAAGATATTGTAGTGCCGGATATTACTTTGGGGAGATTGGTAACCTCACTGGAGCATTATTAATGGTTATAGTCATTCTGAGACAATGAGTGCCCTAAACTTCAAGGACTGGACGGTATTAAATGAATCACTAGATCCAAACCTAATTATTAAAACTTTACATATACATATTATTGATGACCTGTTTACAAAATAGAAACTATTAACAAAGAAAATTAGGAAAATGCATAATATTTTTAACAGTACTTTCTATAGGCACTATATGGGTATTTTTACTTATGGAATGATTTAATGGCAAATTGTCACTTGAGTGTCATAACAAATATGCCATTACTCATGAATACATTCAGGTCAAGATAATTATTTTGATAAAAATTACGAATGAACATCTTAAGTGTTGTTTTCTTGTCACATCAGAGTTTAAGTGAGCACACACCACTGTTTCTTACCCTGAGCACCTGCAGTAGGTCCCAGCTGTAGCAGTAGTAACTGTGTAATGTAACAGAGGGAGGTTTTTGTACGGCTCTGTATCACTGTGTGAACGTCGAGACACTATTAGGATAGTGCCAACTCTGACAGTAGTAATCTCCTGTATCTTCAGGCTGGACTCCACTGATGGTCAGAGTGAAGTCACTCCCAGATCCAATACCACTGAATCTAGTTGGAATCCCAGAGTTACGGGTACTAACGTAATATGTGAGTAGTTTAGGAGCTTCTCCAGGTTTCTGTTGATACCAGGCCAACATCTGTCCATTGCTGTTACTGTATACAGGACTACTGGTCTTACAGCTGAGACTGACTGAGGTACCCACAGAAACAGCTTTCACTGTAGGGCTCTGAGTCACAATGATCTGTCCAGTGGAATCTGAAACAGAGATGGAAATGACATCATTTTATTTGTAAATTAGCTCTTTGTTTAATGACAAAATGTATTCAATTGATTAGCTGAGTCTATTTCTGCAGATAATATCACCTTGAATAAAGAGGGTAAAAATCCAGATGAAGATGGTGGTGAAAATCATGGTTGTCTTTTCTGCTGTGATGAAGAACAGGTCTCACTATTGAAGTGTTGATCTCACAGGGTTATATACAGTCCCAGAGCACTCAAGCATGTCCTGTCAATGTCCTTGCTGAGCAAATAGAGTTTGAGTGTGTGGTTAGACTCCAGTGGGTGTGCATATAATTAGTGCAAAGACAAAATTGTGATTGTAAAAATGTTTAATTAAAATGTAATTATCAACTATACAATCACTTTATTACTGTCTGATTTACCATTTAGAAATGTAAATATTTGTTGTGCATAATCCCCCTAAATATTGGTGCCATAAGGATTTAGACATTAACATTATGTACAATATAGTAATCATGTTTGGTAGTTATTTCTTATCCTTAGTAGGCAGTGATCACCAGACATGGTTAATAACCGTAGACATCACCAGACATGGTTCATATCCATAGACATCACCAGACATGGTTAATATCCATAAACATCACCAGACACGGTTAATAACCATAGACATCACCAGACGTGGTTAATAACCGTAGACATCACCAGACATGGTTAATATCCATAAACATCACCAGACGTGGTTAATATCCACATACATCACCAGACATGGTTAATAACCACAGACATCACCAGACATGGTTGATAACCACATACATCACCAGACATGGTTAATATCCATAGACATCACCAGACATAGTTAATATCCATAAACATCACCAGACGTGGTTAATATCCACATACATCACCAGACATGGTTAATAACCACAGACATCACCAGACATGGTTAATATCCATAAACATCACCAGACATGGTTAATATCCATAAACATCACCAGACATGGTTAATATTCATGATGCCTGGACAGGCCACATTCAGCTATTTTCAATTCCTGCTTGTTTTGGGGCTATGCCTTCAGTCCTTGTATAATTTCAAATCCAAAGGATTTGTTTTAATACAGATGTTTCTTCTTACAGAGAACAACATCTCGTAGACCAGGTCATCTTTCCAAAAAGACCAGGGCCACCACCAGACCTCCCTGCCTCCAGTCACTCACACCCTAAGAAGGAATGACTCTTCTGACTAGGAGAATCTTTGAAAATAAATACAAAATCCAATCACATTTAGGTCTAAATGAAGTCAGCTGCTGCAGTGGAAATAAACATCTTGTCAATTTAAACCAATTAAAGCTTAATTTCATTTTGGTTTATAACAAGTAGTATACCAAATGCATTAGGCTAGTAATTTCTCTAATTCCAACCTCCTGGGAAAAGGGTGAACATCTGTTGGCAGACATACCGGTAATACATTCCGATAAAAGCAGACCCACCCAGTCATGTCCATGCAAATACGTTTTACTCCTACAGCTGACAATCTAGTTTCACTGGTTAACTGTCTGAAATCTCCCAGACTGGTAGAGGAGTGGAGAAGTTAGATTGGATTAAATGTGGCTAATTGATGACATTATCACTTCTTTGTTGGGCGAGTGCACTTGGGAGTCATAACCAATATATCTATATATTTAATGTTTAATTTGACCTCTACTGAGCAGTTTCACAGCACTGTCTTTTTCTCTTCAGCACCTGCAGTAGGTCCCAGCTGTAGCAGTAGGAACTGAGTAAAGTAACAGAGGGAGGTTTTTGTACGGCTCTGTATCACTGTGTGAACACCCAGACACTATTAGGATAGTGCCAACTCTGACAGTAGTAATCTCCTGTATCTTCAGGCTGGACTCCACTGATGGTCAGAGTGAAGTCACTCCCAGATCCACTACCACTGAATCTAGTTGGGATCCCAGAGTTACGGGTACTAGCTGCATATGTGAGGAGTTTAGGAGCTTCTCCAGGTTTCTGTTGATACCAGGACAAATGGTTGTTATTGTATACAGGACTACTGGTCTTACAGCTGAGACTGACTGAGGTATCCACAGGAACAGCTTTCAATGAAGGGCTTTGAGTCACAATGATCTGTCCAGTGGACTCTGAAATAGAGATGGAAATTGCATGATATTATTTGTAAATAAGCTCCTAGTTTTATGAAAGAATTAATTCAATTCAAATTCTCTTTCTGCAGATAATATCACCTTTAATAAAGAGGGTAAAACCCCAGATAAAGATGGTGGTGAAAATCATGGTTGTCGTTTCTGCTGTGATGAAGAACAGGTCTCACTATTGAAGTGGTGATCTCACAGGGTTATATACAGTCCCAGAGCACTCAAGCATGTCCTCTAGATATCGTTGCCCTGCAAATGGAGTTTGTGTGTGTGGTTAAAGTCCAATGAGTGTAAATACTATTTATTAGCAATTATTCTAACAGTATTTATTATTTGCATTAGCTTAGCAATTGCATGACACATGACAATGTGAACTATAAAATGCATTTATCATTTGTGAGATTCATGTCTCTATTCTATATTTCTTGTTGTGAAAAAAAAACATGCCAATAGACCATTTCTTTAAGAAATTAAATTAAGGTTAATATACAACCAAGCTCTTATGCAGTCTGTCAAGCAGCCAAGATGGGTTCAGATATAAAACAACATAAGGATCTTGGAGTATCAAAATGTAAACGTATTATGTTTACTCAAATTTATGGCGTTAATATATCTCATTAAATCTAAATTACAAAAATGTAAAACTGGTTTGAAATGTTCATTTTGATAGATAGACCTATACTGGGCAATCCTAAAACATTTGTTTTACTTTTTACTGTAATCTCAATTTTCCACATATGCCAGAGATGGTGTGAAAAAGTAGTTAATGCATTAGGAATATATTTTGAACCATCTGTTTCTAATCTATTAATTTAAATCTATTTATTTAAAAAAGGTGAATGTGGCAAGATCCAGGGATACTTGAAACCTGTTCAAGTAGATGATTGGTTTCTGTAGGTAGTTCAATACTATACATCATGTAGTGGTTACTGTATGTTCATGCATTCCATTGGTTGTTGTTGTCAGTTTAAAAAGGATTTGGAGACAGTTTGTTAGTAAACTTCTTGTCAGTGTCACTGATATATTTAGCTCGTTAGTTTGAGCTTCAGTCACTGTTAAATGTGTCACTTAGCAATTTGTCTGAGTGAGGTTTATGTACAACTCTGTTTCACTGTGTGAACACATCATTGGGACAGTTGAAGCTCAGACAGTAATAATCACCTGTGTCATCAGGCTGGACTCCACTGATGGTCAAAGTGAAATCACTCCCAGATCCAATAACACTGAGTTTGAATGGTGTCTCAGAAGTGTGAGTTTCTACACAGTATATCAGAAGTTTGGGTTGTACGTCGGATTTCTGTTGAAACCAATAAACACTGATACTCATGTGAATGTCCATTCCAACAATCACAAGTTGAAATGGACTGCTGGTTTTACATTGAAGAGTCACAACGTGGCCTGGAAGAACAGCTTTCACAGCAGGAGACTGAGTCACTGTTATTTGACCACAGGATTCTGGAAATGAAACAATACAATGACAAGATCAGATTCCATTACAGTTTTTCAGGACAAACTCTACATACAAATTAAACAGCTACTTTACCTTGAAGCGAAAATAAGATGCATCAAGAAGAAGTGAGTAAAGTCATGTTTGTAGTAGGTTCTGTGTCATAAAACACCTTGTTTCACTCATGACAAAAGCAAGTACAAATTTCTGTAAAATAGAAACAGCTCACCATTATTACTTTTTCTTGTGATCCGAATAACTGTCTGTTCAGTCATGCGTGTATTCTTATAAGTTCCTCAAATCAGTTTTTGAACTGTTCTGCAGAGTAAAGTTGGTAGCATTTCTCTGGTAGGATTACCTGGGACTAAACGACCACTGTTAAGAAAACTAGAAAAATACAAATCATTTGTTGAAGATGTGCTAATGAACTGTAGGTTATTACAACTGGACAAAATTATAGAAAAAAAAATACTGGATTGATTGCTGGACACAGTTTATGTGCACAGTATAACAAAGAAAAAAAAAAAAAAAACATGAATAACTGGATTTGGAATACAAAGTATATTAAAACATTGTATAAACAAGTTAAATTAAATGTTTTTCTACACCGGAAGATATTCAAGGTTAGTTGAATTTCAGTGTTTTTGGAGGGAATTTCACCCCAAAAGCAGCAGCATCACTGAGAGGTTTTTGTACGACCAGTAATAGAGGTTGTATCACTGTGGTGTACTTTTGGGACTGGCACAAGACTCGACGTGGGAAGTAAGTAAACTACATTTAAATTTCTATTAACTTTTTTTATCAATATAATTACTTTGTAAAATTGCATGACTTTATAACAGAGATTTTAATACATATTTTTTCTTATCTTATTAATGTGTAATGTCATATGAAGAACCTCCAATTGAATTAGGCCACTATTCATATGAGTTTAACAACAGCTGCAATAATGTAAGCATCTAGTTTTCAACCACTAAATTGTGTTGTATCACTGTAGTGGAGTTTTAGTTGTGGCACTTGACTTGACGTTGAAATTAAACTTTCCTAAGATCGGCTACAACAGATTTATCAAATAATTAAACTAATAACTGAAAATATACAAATGTCAGCAAAAATGCTCAAAATCCTTCATAAATTATATCTATATTATATATCTCCACTATAAAGTTATTTGTAGTTCGGTTAATTAATAATACACAATACATAAAGTCTCTCGGTTATGTTTCAGGTTACATATCATTCCATACAATCAGCTTTCTCATACTTCTATGTCACTGTAAACAGACACATTACTAAAACTATATCTATATGACCTGTTGGTATCACTAGTTTACACTTTATAGTTGTATGCTTTCTGCCTATATATTTAATGGTAGTTTTTGTTACAAATCAGATAACTATGTGTTTTATAGTTTAACAGATACAAACGTTTGAACTTTTTAAAAAATTCCCCAAAATGTTATTTTATATGTTGGCTTTTCCAGGTAACAAAGCCCCGACCCTGACAGTCCTGCCTCCTTCCAGTGAAGAGCTTTCTAAAGAGACAACAGCCTCACTGTTGTGTCTGGCCAACCAGGGATTCCCCTCAGACTGGAGCATTAGCTGGAAAGTGGACGGCAAAAGCCAGAACCACCATGCCAGTCGCCCGGTCCTGGAGAAGGATGGCCTGTACACCTGGAGCAGCACCCTGACTCTCACTGTCCAGGAGTGGACCAAGGCAGAGACGGTAATCTGCGAGGCCCACCAGACCTCCCAGGATCCAGTCACTCAGACCCTGAGAAAGGATGACTGTTCAGGCTAGGATTTGTTCAGTCACAACCCTCATTGGAAAGATTACTTGTTACTAGATTTATTCTAAGATCAGTGATTTTCTGAATATTAATCAGTCAAAAGTTGACAAACATCAGACTTTTCTAGATTTCATTAAACAATTATGTACTAGTGTTGGATTTCATGTATTCTGCTTGTATTATTTTTAGAATCTGTTGGCCTTTTTAATGCTGTTAGTTTGCTTTAATGATTTGACAACGTAAAAAGATAAAAAATAAAGATTTATCAGAAAATAACGCATTTGTCATTAAAAATGTAATAACTCAATATAGACTTAAGTTCACCATCCCAGAAGAATAAATGTAGCCTCATCGACGTGGGACTGTGCTCTTTATTATTTTCACACACAAATTAAATCAGTAAGATACAGCAGTGGTACTGAACATCTTGTCCATGAAAATCAATTAAACACTGTTTAACATTGTAACAAGTAGTGTGTTAAAGCATCAGGCGCTTTGCTACCTACAAGGTGAACATCTGGTGGCAGAGTAAATGTGTTCTAATAAAAGCAGAACCACCCAGTCCTGTCTAGATGCAAATATGTTTCTCTACTACATCTCACATTCTAGTTTCTGTGGTTCACTGCCTGAAATCCCCTAAATTGGGCCAAGTGTGGAGAAGTTACATTTGTTAAAATGTGGCTAATTCATGACACTTAACAAGGGATAACCTTGTAATTGAAAATGCAGTGATTAGTAATAATAAGTATTATTATTATAGACACACTGACTAGATGTATTATAATTATAGACACACTGACTAGATGTATTATTATTATAGACACACTGACTAGATGTATTATTATTATAGACACACTGACTAGATGTATTATTATTATAGACACACTGACTAGATGTATTATTATTATAGACACACTGACTAGATGTATTATTACTATAGACACACAGACTAGATGTATTATTATTATAGACACACAGACTAGATGTATTATTATTACAGACACACTGACTAGCTGTATTATTATTATAGACACACTGACTAGATGTATTATTATTATAGACACACTGACTAGATGTATTATTATTATTATAGACACACTGACTAGATGTATTATAATTAACCTCTCATCAGCCGACTCAATAGCCTGGGTTTCTCTCGCGACTGTCTTGCCTGGTTCTACAATTTCTCCGACAAAGTCCAGCGTGTTAAGACTGCTGTCGGAACACAGGGCTGTCGCCATGGGGGTGCCGCAGGGCTCGATTCTCGGACCGACTCTTTTCTCTCACTACATCAAAAATGTGGCTCTCGCTGCTGGAGACTCCCAGATTCATATCTATGCGGATGATACCATCCTGTACACGTCAAGCGCTTCATTAGATACAGTGCTCTCAAATCTCCAGGAGAGTTTTAATGCCATTCAGCATCCCGTCCGTAGCCTACAGTTTTTACTAAACTGTAGTAAAAATAAGTGTATGCTTTTCAACTGATCACTACCAACACTTGCCCGTCTACCTAGCATCCCCTTGCTGGATGGGTCTGAACTAGAATATGTTGATACATATAAATATCTAGGTGTCTTGTTAGACAGCTCTCTCTCCTTCCAGCCGCACATAAACAAACTGAAATCTAAAATTAAATCCAGAATCCCCTTCCTCTTCCACAACAGGACTTCCTTCACTCATGCTGCCAAATTTGCCTTGGCGAAAATGACTACTATCCCCATGTTATATAGAATAGCCTCAAACTCTCTGCTGAAAAAACTGGACGTGATCTACCATAGCGTCAAACGTTTTGTTACAAATGCCCCTTACAACACCCACCACTGCAAGCTTTATGCATTAGTCGGCTGGCCGTCATTAACAGCTCGGCGTTTAACTCATTGGTACCAACTTATTTCCAAGTCTCTCTGCTCTGCAAAGTTCTGCTGTACCTAAGCTCTCAAGTTACCATTGCTCTACCCAACTGCAGTCTACGCTCAAGTAAGTACATTGTATAAGTGACACCGAAAACCTGCCCAACATTTGGCCCCCAAACCTTCCAGATCGCAGCCACAAATGACTGGAACAAACTACATAGATCCCTAAAACTCGAAAACCCTCATCTCACCAGCTGCCTTCAAACTGCTCCTGTCTGAACACCTGTCTGATCTCTGTACCTGTTAACCATCTTCAACCTCTTCTCACTTTGCCACGCCCTATTTGCACCTGTACTGCTGAACCACTCCTTTGTGCTTAGATATGCTCAATTGCTCTTTCCCCATATCCTCATATCGTATACTCCCATGCACTCCATCAACCAACCTGCTACAGACACATTATTCTGTCTACCTGCTAGGCACACTTTAATCTTTGTACATTCTGTATTTAGATACTCATTGTATTTTATATATATGTTATTACTGTATCTATGCTGCTCTACTGTACTTCATATATCTCATCCTGTATAACTTGAACCTGTATTCCTTACTGTGTCCCATTGCTATTGGCACTCTTGTGTTCTGTGTGTTTGTGAAACTGTATGTTGTCCTGCACATTTTTCCTCCTTATCTTGGCCAGGTCGTTGTTGCAAATGAGAATTTGTTCTCAATAGGCCTGCCTGGTTAATTAAAGGTTAAAAAAAAATTAAAAATATTATAGACACACTGACTAGATGTATTATTATTATAGACACACTGACTATGTCACGGATGGAGCGGCGTAGTGCAGTGAAAGCCATGTGCAGAGTCCAGTAATCGGTTTAAAGAAGGTTTATTTATATGCTCAAACACAAAACAAACCGAGTACGGCGAAAAGGAACTAAACTGTGAAATAGAAATAATAGTGCGCATATATAGCGACTTACACAACATCTACAAAATCTACAGTTTGTCTTTCCGACCCAATAACACTCACCCTCATATAACTGTGACGTGAAACAAACAACAATGCTAAGCAAGGAGTGACTTGCTAGCGACCCCTTTTATCCCCACATAAAGTGACAGATTACTAACAGCTGTGACCACGTGAAAGAGGAAGTAATCACAGCTAGTGAGAACAAAAACACGGAAGTGGATCACCGAAATGGAAGTGTAGCAACGCCACCACACCAATCGTGACAGTATCCCCCACTAAAAGGCTAGCTCCCCAGATAGCCGAACGGAAACACAAAACCAAAACAAGGGAGCAACAGGGAGAGAACCCACAGTTAAACCCAAAAGGGTCAGTCCAGGACCGCAGGTCCAGCCCTGAATATGCCTCGGGGGCTGAGAGACCGCCATCTAGTGCGGCAGAGAGACCGCCATCTAGTGCGGCAGAGAGACCGCCATCTAGTGCGGCTGAGAGTCCGCCACCTTGTGCGGCTCAGAGTCCGCCATCTTGTGCGGCTCAGAGTCCGCCATCTTGTGCGGCTCAGAGTCCGCCGTCGTGGGCGCCGTCGTGGCGGCGGCCATCGTGGGCGGTGTCGTGGCGGCGGCCATCGTGAGCATAGTCGTGGCGGCGGCCATCGTGAGCGTAGTCGTGGCGGCGGCCATCGTGAGCGTAGTCGTGGCGGCGGCCATCGTGAGCGTAGCCGTGGCGGCGGCCATCGTGAGCGTAGTCGTGGCGGCGGCCATCGTGAGCGTAGACGTGGCGGCGGCCATCGTGAGCGTAGTCGTGGCGGCGGCCATCGTGAGCGTAGTCGTGGCGGCGGCCATCGTGAGCGTAGTCGTGGCGGCGGCCATCGTGAGCGTAGTCGTGGCGGCGGCCATCGTGAGCGTAGTCGTGGCGGCGGCCATCGTGAGCGTAGTCGTGGCGGCGGCCATCGTGAGCGTAGTCGTGGCGGCGGCCATCGTGAGCGTAGTCGTGGCGGCGGCCATCGTGAGCGTAGTCGTGGCGGCGGCCATCGTGAGCGTCGTCGTGGCGGCGGCCATCGTGAGCGTAGTCGTGGCGGCGGCCATCGTGAGCGTAGTCGTGGCGGCGGCCATCGTGAGCGTCGTCGTGGCGGCGGCCATCGTGAGCGTCGTCGTGGCGGCGGCCATCGTGAGCGTCGTCGTGGCGCGGCCTTCGTGGGCGGCGATGCGGCAGCCATTGTGGGCGGCGATGCGGCAGCCATTGTGGGCGGCGATGCGGCAGCCATTGTGGGCGGCGATGCGGCAGCCATTGTGGGCGGCGATGCGGCAGCCATTGTGGGCGGCGATGCGGCAGCCATTGTGGGCGGCGATGCGGCAGCCATTGTGGGCGGCGATGCGGCAGCCACTGTGGGCGGCGATGCGGCAGCCATTGTGGGCGGCGATGCGGCAGCCATTGTGGGCGGCGATGCGGCAGCCATTGTGGGCGGCGGCGAGACGGCGGGAGCCATCGTGGACGCTGGCGTGACAGCAACAGCCATCTTGAGCGCTGGCGGAATGACGGTAGCCATCTTGGACGCTGGCGTGACGGCGGGAGCCATCGTGGGCGCTGGCGTGACGGCAACAGCCATCTTGAGCGCCGGCGGGACGACGGCAGCCATCTTGAGCGCTGGCGTGACAGCAACAGCCATCTTGAGCGCTGGCGTGACGGCGGGAGCCATCGTGGACGCTGGCGAGACGGCGGCAGCCATCTTGGGCGCTGGCGGGACGACGGCAGCCATCTCGAGCGCTGGCGTGACAGCAACAGCCATCTTGAGCGCTGGCGTGACGGCGGGAACCATCGTGGACGCTGGCGTGACAGCAACAGCCATCTTGAGCGCTGGCGGGACGGCGGCAGCCATCTTGAGCGCTGGCGGGACGACAGGAGCCATCGTGGACGCTGGCGTGACGGCGGCAGCCATCTTGAGCGCTGGCGGGACGGCGGCAGCCATCTTGAGCGCTGGCGTGACCACAACAGCCATCTTGGGCGCTGGCATGACGACAACAGCCATCTTGGGCGCTGGCGTGACGGCGGGGGCCATCGTGGACGCTGGCGTGACGGCGGCAGCCATCTTGGGCGCTGGCGGGACGACGGCAGCCATCTTGAGCGCTGGCGGGACGACGGCAGCCATCTTGAGCGCTGGCGGGACGACAGGAGCCATCGTGGACGCTGGCGTGACGGCGGCAGCCATCTTGAGCGCTGGCGGGACGGCGGGAGCCATCGTGGACGCTGGCGTGACGGCGGGAGCCATCGTGGGCGCTGGCGTGACGGCGGGAGCCATCTTGGGCGCTGGCGGGACGACGGTAGCCATCTTGGACGCTGGCGTGACGGCGGGAGCCATCGTGGGCGCTGGCGTGACGGCGGGAGCCATCTTGAGCGCCGGCGGGACGACGGCAGCCATCTTGAGCGCTGGCGTGGCGGCAGTAGCCATCTTGGGCGCTGGCGGGACGGCGGGAGCCATCGTGGACGCTGGCGTGACGGCGGGAGCCATCGTGGGCGCTGGCGTGACGGCAACAGCCATCTTGAGCGCCGGCGGGACGACGGCAGCCATCTTGAGCGCTGGCGTGGCGGCAGTAGCCATCTTGGGCGCTGGCGGGACGGCGGGAGCCATCGTGGACGCTGGCGTGACGGCGGGAGCCATCGTGGGCGCTGGCGTGACGGCAACAGCCATCTTGAGCGCTGGCGTGACGGCAGCAGCCATCTTGGGCGCTGGCGGGACGGCAACAGCCCTCTTGAGCGCTGGCGGGACGACGGTAGCCAACTTGGGCGCTGGCGGGACGGCAGGAACCATCGTGAACGCTGGCGTGACGGCGACCATCTCAGGCGCAAGCGTGGTGGCGACCATCTCAGGCGCTGGCTCCTGTAAATCCAGCCATGTCCTCCACCACGTCCTAATAACAGCCGAGGGCTGATCATCCAACCCCTCCGGGGGTTTTTCTGTCCCTGACGTCGGTGGCCGAAAAGGGTCTTCCCACTGCGGGGTTTGTGGCTGTAGCTCCAGCCATGTCCTCCACCACGTCCTAATAACAGCTGAGGGCTGTTCATCCAACCCCTCCGGGGGTTTTTCTGTCCCTGACGTCGGCGGCAGAAAAGGGTCTTCCCACGGCGGGGGTAGTGGCTGTAGCTCCAGGGGTTTTCCTCCTCCTGTCTGCAGCCCCGGAACAGTGGGCGGTGTCTTCTGCCCGCCCCAGCCGACGTCCGATGTTGCGGGGACTAGTCGACTGAGGACGGGATCCCATAGCAGGGCGTCTTCCAGGGAGTCCTCCTCCACTCGCTCGTAGACCGCCTCCTCATCATCCGAGGAGAGGGAGTCGGACCCCCAATCACCCTGCCAGGTGTAGCGCCGCTCCTGCTGCTCCGTGGGTTGACGGTGAGCTTCATACCTCGGAGCGCTATAGCTTGCCCCTCCGAGGAATCCACTCACCGTCCGGCTCTGCGGGCTTTTTGGGTGGCTTAGCATTCTGTCACGGATGGAGCGGCGTAGTGCAGTGAAAGCCATGTGCAGAGTCCAGTAATCGGTTTAAAGAAGGTTTATTTATATGCTCAAACACAAAACAAACCGAGTACGGCGAAAAGGAACTAAACTGTGAAATAGAAATAATAGTGCGCATATATAGCGACTTACACAACATCTACAAAATCTACAGTTTGTCTTTCCGACCCAATAACACTCACCCTCATATAACTGTGACGTGAAACAAACAACAATGCTAAGCAAGGAGTGACTTGCTAGCGACCCCTTTTATCCCCACATAAAGTGACAGATTACTAACAGCTGTGACCACGTGAAAGAGGAAGTAATCACAGCTAGTGAGAACAAAAACACGGAAGTGGATCACCGAAATGGAAGTGTAGCAACGCCACCACACCAATCGTGACAGACTAGATGTATTATTATTATAGATACACTGACTAGATGTATTATTATTATAGATACACTGACTAGATGTATTATTATTATAGATACACTGACTAGATGTATTATTATTATAGACACACTGACTAGATGTATTATTATTATAGACACACTGACTAGA
Source organism: Dallia pectoralis (assembly GCA_029465975.1). Lineage (NCBI taxonomy): Eukaryota > Metazoa > Chordata > Actinopteri > Esociformes > Umbridae > Dallia > Dallia pectoralis. The sequence goes on from CM055736.1 coordinate 12,190,110, forward strand.
TGTTGTATTATTATTATAGACACACTGACTAGATGTATTATTACTATAGATACACTGACTACATGTATTATTATAGATACACTGACATGACCTTTAGGTCAACCTGTTATGTTTATAATGTCTGATCCAACATCTGTTTCTTATTGCCAGATACAGGCATTAATGTTCATAAGGATTAACAATGTTAATCTGACATTGATTTTCATCAGTCTTGATCATATGATGACTTGTAGGGTGCTGACATGTTTGTAACTTTAACTGCACATGAATGTATTGATTGTCATAACTAGGTGGGGGAAATGTATAGATAAATAAATAAGTATGTAAATAAGAGAACATAATTTCAATGGTTATTTCCAATCATGTCATGTCATCTCATGTTTTTGAGTGGATTTTCACACAGTTTCACACTACTGTCTGTTTCCATTCAGCACCTGCAGTAAGTCCCAGCTGTAGCAGTAGTAACTGTGTAATGTAACAGAGGGAGGTTTTTGTACGGCTCTGTATCACTGTGTGAACACATTACCACTATGGTAACTCTGACAGTAGTAATCTCCTGTATCTTCAGGCTTGACTTCACTGATGGTCAGAGTGAAGTCACTCCCAGATCCACTACCACTGAATCTAGTTGGGATCCCAGAGAAACGGGTACTAACTGTATATAAGAGGAGTTTAGGAGCTTCTCCAGGTTTCTGTTGATACCAGGCCAAACAGTTGTTATTGTGTACAGGACTACTGGTCTTACAGTTGAGACTGACTGAGGTATCCACAGAAACAACTTTCAATGTAGGGCTCTGAGTCACAATGATCTGTCCAGTGGAATCTGAAACAGAGATGGAAATTACATTATATTATTTGTAAATAAGCTCCTAATTTTATGAAATAATTAATTCAATTCAAAAGTCTATTTTTGTAGATAATATTACCTTTAATAAAGAGGGTAAAAACCCAGATAAAGATGGTGGTGAAAATCATGGTTGTCTTTTCTGCTGTGATGAAGAACAGGTCTCACTATTGAAGTGTTGATCTCACAGGGTTATATACAGTCCCAGAGCACTCAAGCATGTCCTCTAGATATTGTTGCTGTGCAAATGGAGTTTGTGTGTGTGGTTAAAGTCCAGTGGATGTAAATAGAATAGTTGCTAATAAGTAGAACCAATATTTTTTTTATTATTATTCGTATTAGCTTAGGAATTGTATAACACAACATGACATTGTGAACAAAAAACACATTCTTCATTTGTGAGATTCATGTCTCTAATCTATATCTGTTGTTGTGAAAAAACTAAATGCCAATAGACCATTTCTTTAGGAGGTTAAATAAAGGTTACTATACAACCAAGCTGTGATGCAGTCTGTCAAGCAGCCAGGATGGGTTCAGATATAAAACAAAATAAGGATCTGGGAGAGAATGTCAAAATGTAAACTCAATATGTTTACTCTAATTCATGTAGTTAATATATCATATGAATACTCTAAATATATGTATAATTTTTAACTGGTTCGCTTGAAAGTTACAATTTGACGAGGGATCTTGACTGGACAATCCTGAAAAAATATGGTGTCCATTAAATATATTCTTCATGTAATCTTAACTAATCTACAAATGCCAAAGCAGATGAGGTGAAAAATTATTGAATAGATTAGGAATATATTTTAAAAGATCTCTATTTAATTAATTCATTAACAAAAAAGTGAAAATGGCAAGATTTAAGGAAACTTGAACCTTGTTCAAGAATATGTGTACTTTCTGTATGTATTTCTGTACTATACATCCTTTCTAGTCTTCACAACATGTTTCTGTATTTCAATGTGTATTTCATTGGTCTGTGTTTTAGTTTAGAAATTATTTGGTGACAGTTCATCAGTAAACCTTTTGTCAGTATCACTGATGTATTTAGCTCGTTAGTTTGAGCTTCAGTCACTGTTAAATGTGTCACTGAGCAATTTGTCTGAGGGAGTTTTATGTACAACTCCGTTTCACTGTGTGAACACATCATTGGGACAGTTGAAGCTCAGACAGTAATAATCACCTGTGTCATCAGGCTGGACTCCACTGATGGTCAGAGTGAAATCACTCCCAGATCCAATAACACTGAGTTTAGATGGAGTCTCAGAAGTGTGAGTTTCTACACAGTAGATCAGGAGTTTGGGTTTTTCTTCTGATTTCTGTTGAAACCAATAAACACTGATGCCCATGTGAATGTCTAATCCATGAATCACTTAATGGATGACTGCTGGTTTTACATTGAAGAGTGACAATGTGACCTGAAAGAACAGCTTTCACAGCAGGAGACTGAGTCACTGTTATTTGACCACAGGATCCTGGAAATGAAACAACACAATGACAAGATCAGATTCCATTACAGTTGTTCAGAACAAACTCTACATATAAATTAAACAGCTACATTATCTAGAAGGTACATGAGATGCATTAAGATGAAGACTGTAAAGTCATGATTGCAGTAGGTTATATGTCATAAAGGACCTTGTTTCACTCATGACAAAAGCAAGTACAAATGTCAGTAAAAAAAAAAGCTTACCAGTGTTACTTTTATTGTGATCCGAATAACTGTCGGTTCAGTCATGCGTGTATTGTTACAAGTTCCTCAAATCAGTTTTTGAACTGTTCTGCAGAGTAAAGTTGGTAGCATTTCTCTGGTAGGATTACCTGGGACTAAACGACCACTGTTAAGAAAACTAGAAATATACAAATCATTTGTTGAAGACTGTAAGTTATTATACCTGGACAATATGATAGAAAACAAATACTGGATTAATGGCTGGACACGGTTTATGTGCACTGTATAAAAAAGAAAGATAAAAAACATTAATAACTGGATTTGGGATACAAAGTATATATTAATACAATGTATAAACAAGTACAATTAAATGCTTTTATACACCGGAAGATATTCAAAGTTAGTTGAATTTCAGTGTTTTTGGAGGGAATTTCACCACAACAACAGCAGCATCACTGAGAGGTTTTTGTACGACCAGTAATAGAGGTTGTATCACTGTGGTATACTTTTGGAACTGGCACAAGACTCGACGTGGGAAGTAAGTAAACTCAATTTGAATTTCTATTCACTTTTTTAATCAATATAATTTCTTTGTAAATTGCATGGCTTTATAATATAGATTTTTAATAAATAATTGTTCTTATCTTATTAATGTGTAATGTCAAATGAAGAACCTCCAATTGAATTAGGCCACTATTCATATTAGGAGTTTAACAACAGTTGTAATAATGTAAGCATCTAGTTTTCAAGTTTTAGTTGCAGCACTTGACGTGACTAAGATCGGCTACAACAGATTCATAAAATACTAAAACTAATAAATCAAAATATACAAATGTCAGCAAAAATGTGCAAAATCCTTCATAAATTATATCTATATTATATATCTCAACTATAAAGTTATTTGTAGTTCGGTTACTTAATAATACACAATGTATAAAGTCTCTCGGTTATGTTTCAGGTTACATATTATTCCATACAATCAGCTTTCTCATACTTCTATGTCACTGTAAACAGACACATTACTAAAACTATATCTATATGACCTGTTGGTATCACTAGTTTACACTTCATAGTTGTATGCTTTCTGCCTATATATTTAATGGTAGTTATTTGTTACAAATCACATACATATGTGTTTTAGAGTTTAACAGATACAAACGTTTGAACTTTAAAACATTTCCACCAGATTGTTATTTTATATGTTTGCTTTTCCAGGTAACAAAGCCCCGACCCTGACAGTCCTGCCTCCTTCCAGCGAAGAGCTTTCTAAAGAGACAACAGCCTCACTGTTGTGTCTGGCCACCCAGGGATTCCCCTCAGACTGGACCATTAGCTGGAAAGTGGACGGCAAAAGCCAGAACCACCATGCCAGTCGCCCGGTCCTGGAGAAGGATGGCCTGTACACCTGGAGCAGCACCCTGACTCTCACTGTCCAGGAGTGGACCAAGGCAGAGACGGTAATCTGCGAGGCCCACCAGACCTCCCAGGATCCAGTCACTCAGACCCTGAGAAAGGATGACTGTTCAGGCTAGGATTTGTCAGTCACAACCCTCATTGGAAAGATTACTTGTTACTAGATTTATTCTAAGATCAGTGATTCTATAAATGTTAATCAGTCAGAAGTTGATAAACATCAAACTTTTCTAGATTTCATTGAACAATCATGTACTAGCGTTGGATTTGATGTATTCTGCTTGTATTACTTTTAGATTCTGTTGGCTTTTTAAGTTTGCTTTAATGAAGTGACAATGTAAAACGCTTAAAAATAAAGACTTCTCTGAAAATAACACATTTATTTCTCTTCCCTGTCAATTAATTTCATTACATTGAAGTCAAATATTTTAAAGTATTTGAAAACAGTAAAGCCTAAGTCATTATGTCTTTAAAAATGTAACAACTCAATACACTTAAGTTCACCATCCAAACAGAAGAAATGTAGCCTCGTCAACGTGAAACTGTGCTTTTTATTATTCTCACACAGAAATGAAATCAGTAAGATAATGTACTGAACATCTTGTCAGTGTAAATCAAATAAACTTAATTTATTTTATATATTATAACAAGTAGAGTATTAAAGCATCAAGGTAGTCGCTTCACTACCTCCGAGGTGAACATCTGGAGGCAGAGCAGATATATTCTGATGAAAGCAGAACCACCCAGTCCTGACTATGCAAATATGTTTCTTTCCTACATGTAACAATGTAGTTTCTGTGGTTCACTGCCTGAAATCCCCTAAATAGGTCCAAGTGTGGAGAAATTACATTTGTTAAAGTGTGGCTAATTCATCACACTCAACAAGGGATAACCTTGTAATTGAAAATGCAGTGAGTAGTAATAATAAGTATTATTATTATAGACATAGACTAGATGTATTATTATTATAGACACACTGACTAGATGTATTATAATTAACCTCTCATCAGCCGACTCAATAGCCTGGGTTTCTCTCGCGACTGTCTTGCCTGGTTCTACAATTTCTCCGACAAAGTCCAGCGTGTTAAGACTGCTGTCGGAACACAGGGCTGTCGCCATGGGGGTGCCGCAGGGCTCGATTCTCGGACCGACTCTTTTCTCTCACTACATCAACGATGTGGCTCTCGCTGCTGGAGACTCCCAGATTCATATCTATGCAGATGATACCATCCTGTACACGTCAAGCGCTTCATTAGATACAGTGCTCTCAAATCTCCAGGAGAGTTTTAATGCCATTCAGCATCCCGTCCGTAGCCTACAGTTTTTACTAAACTGTAGTAAAACTAAGTAGATGCTTTTCAACCGATCACTACCAACACCTGCCCATCTACCTAGCATCCCCTTGTTGGAAGGGTCTGAACTAGAATATGTTGATACATATAAATATCTAGGTGTCTTGTTAGACAGCTCTCTCTCCTTCCAGCCGCACATTAACAAACTGAAATCTAAAATTAAATCCAGAATCGGCTTCCTCTTCCGCAACAGGACTTCCTTCACTCATGCTGCCAAATTTGCCTTGGCGAACATGACTACTATCCCCATGTTATATAGAATAGCCTCAAACTCTCTGCAGAAAAAACTGGACGTGATCTACCATAGCGTCAAACGTTTTGTTACAAATGCCCCTTACAACACCCAGCATTGCAAGCTTTATTCATTAGTCGGCTGGCCGTCATTAACTGCTCGGCGTTTAACTCATTGGTACCAACTTATTTACAAGTCTCTCTGCTCTGCAAAGTTCTGCTGTACCTCTCAAGTTACCATTGCTCTACCCAACTGCAGTCTACGCTCAAGTAAGTACATTGTATAAGTGACACCGAAAACCTGCCCAACATCGGCCCCCAAACCTTCCAGATCGCAGCCACCAATGACTGGAACAAACTACATAGATCCCTAAAACTCGAAAACCCTCATCTCACCAGCTGCCTTCAAACTGCCCCTGTCTGAACACCTGTCTGATCTCTGTACCTGTTAACCGTCTTCAACCTCTTCTCACTTTGCCACGCCCTATTTGCACCTGTACTGCTGAACCACTCCTTTTTGCTTAGATATGCTCTATTGCTCTTTCCCCATAACCTCATATCGTATACTCCCATGCACTCCATCAACCAACCTGCTACAGACACATTATTCTGTCTACCTGCTAGGCACACTTTAATCTTTGTACATTCTGTATTTAGATACTCATTGTATTTTATATATATGTTATTACTGTATCTATGCTGCTCAACTGTACTTCATATATCTCATCCTGTATAACTTGAACCTATATTTCTTACTGTGTCCCATTGCTATTGGCACTCTTGTGTTCTGTGTATTTGTGAAACTGTATGTTGTCCTGCACATTTTTCCGCCTTATCTTGGCCAGGTCGCCGTTGCAAATGAGAATTTGTTCTCAATCAGCCTGCCTGGTTAAATAAAGGTTAAAAAAATTTACAAAATAATTATAGACACACTGACTAGATGTATTATCATTATAGACACACAGACTAGATGTATTATTATGGATATCTAATTTATATCCAATTTATGTTTGCTATTGTTACTTACTACTACTAGAAAGTGAGGAAGGTTACTATACGACCAAGATGTGATCCTGTCTGTCAAGCAGCCAGGATGGGTTCAGCTATAAAACAAAATAAGGAACTGGTAGAGAATGTCGCGCAATGTAAACGTAATATGTTTACACAAATTCATGTAGTTAATATATCATAGAAAAATATATATATTTTTTAAACTGGTTTGAAATACACAATTTGTCGGGTCAATCTTGACTGGGCAATCCTAAAAAAAAAATATGCTTTCCAAGAAATATATTTTTCATGTAATTTCAACTAATCCACAAATGCCAAAGCAGATGGGGTGAAAAAGTATTGAAAAGATTATGAATATATTTTAAAACATCTGTATAAAAATAATTTATTAACCAAAATGTGATTATGGCAAGATTTAAGGAAACTTTAAACCGGTTCAAGAATACGTTTCCTTTCAGTATGTATTTCTGTATTAGAACTTCCTTTCTAGTCTTAACTACATGTTTCTGTATTTCAATGTGTATTTCATTGGTCTGTGTTTTTAGTTTAGAAATTATTTTTGTGACAGTTCATTAGTAAACTTGTTGTCAGCATCACTGATGTATTTAGCGCATTATTTTGTGATTTTGAGCTTCAGTCACTGTTAAATGTGTCAACGAGCAATTTGTCTGAGGGAGTTTTATGTACAAATGTGTTTCACTGTGAGACAGTAATAATCACCTGTGTCATCAGGCTGGACTCCACTGATGGTCAGAGTGAAATCACTCCGACTGGATCCTGGAAATGAAATAATACAATGTCAAGATCAGATTTAATTAGTGTGGGTTATTCAGGACAAATTGTACGTGTAGAATCCAACAGCTACTTTACCTTGAAGGTACATGAGCTGCATCAAGATGAAAACAGTTAATTCATGGCTGTAGTAGATTCTGTGTAATACTTCTCATAGAGCTTTAAACTCATTTTTGGCACAGATGTATTATGCAAAGTTAAAAAAACTATATTAATGATTTGTATAAACAAGTAGAATTAAGATTTTCTTACACTGGAAGATGTTCAAGTGTAGTGGAATTTTTATATTCTGTGGACAGTGAAGTGTTTTTGAGGGATTTTCACAATAAAAGCATCACTCCCTGAGAGACTGGGCCATGTGTGGGGTAATACAATTGGTTTCAATGTGGCTAATAGATGACACCTAAACTGTAACAAGAGTAACCTAATTAAAACAGATGCACTGACTGGACCATTTGTTTATCCTGTTAAATCTATAATGTCTGTTTATCATTGACAAATGCTGGCGTCAGTAAGCTTCTTATTGGCATTATACATAATTAATGAACATATAAATGATTAAAATATATTACTACTTTGTAAGATGAGTGCAGTTGGGGTCTTATACAACACACTGATAAAGGTAATTCAGGATAAAGAAGACAGAACATGATATTTCAACTGTTAGTTTCTGATCATGTTGTCACATGTTAAAGTTGACCTCTACTGAGCAGTTTGACACCACTGTTTTTTTTCTCTTCAACATTGTATGCACAAGTTAAATTGAATGTTTTTCTACACCGGAAGAGGGAATTTCACCACAAAAGCAGCAGCATCACTGAGAGGTTTTTGTATGACCAGTCATAGAGGTTGTATCACTGTGGTGGACTTTTGGAACTGGCACAAGACTCGACGTGGGAAGTAAGTAAACAAAATGTACATTTCTAGTCACTTTCTAGTCATCTTTTTTTATCATATAATGTCTTGTAGGGCACTGCACATATATTTCTTGATTGTCATGACTAGGTGGGGGGAATGTATTTAGGAGTCATAACAAATATCTCAATATAGTTAATTCACATCAAAATAATAAGAGAACGTTATTTCAATGGTTATTTTCTGATCATGTTGTCACATGTTTGAGTTGACTTCTAATAAGCAATTTCACACAACTGTTTTTTTTTCTCTTCAGCACCTGCAGTAGGTCCCAGCTGTAGCAGTAGTAACTGTGTAATGTAACAGAGGGAGGTTTTTGTACGCCTCTGTATCACTGTGTGAACGTCCTGACACTATTAGGATAGTGCAAACTCTGACAGTAGTAATCTCCTGTATCTTGAGGCTCGACTCCACTGATGGTCAGAGTGAAGTCACTCCCAGATCCACTACCACTGAACCTATTTGGGATCCCAGAGTTACGGGAACTAACTAAATATGTGAGGAGTTTAGGAGCTTCTCCAGGTTTCTGTTGATACCAGGACATCCTCGGTCCATAGGTGGTGTCACTGTATACAGGACTACTGGTCTTACAGTTGAGACTGACTGAGGTACCCACAGAAACAGCTTTCAATGTAGGACTCTGAGTCACAATGATCTGCCCAGTGGAATCTGAAACAGAGATGGAAATTACATTATATTATTTGTAAATAAGCTCCTAGTTTTATGAAAGAATTAATTCAATTCAAAGTCTATTTCTGCAGATAATATTACCTTTAATAAAGAGGGTAAAAACCCAGATAAAGATGGTGGTGAAAATCATGGTTGTCTTTTCTGCTTTAAAGAAGAACAGGTCTCACTATTGAAGTGTTGATCTCACAGGGTTATATACAGTCCCAGAGCACTCAAGCATGTCCTCTAGATATTGTTGCTGTGCAAATGGAGTTTGTGTGTGTGGTTAAAGTCCAGTGGATGAAAATAGAATAGTTGCTAATAAGTAGTAACAATATTATTTTATAGGGGTGTAACGATTAATCTACTACATCGATTTATCAATTTTTTTATGATGATCCAACTACATCGATCTGTCTTTGGCAAAATCGCATTCTGGACGACATATATCGATCTAAAATCGTTTTAAAAGGTAATCGATCGATTTTTTATTGATACTAGGAATTAACGCATTGCATTTAAGCACGTCAGACTTTGTGGATGTTTTCTTCTTGGCACTTTTAATAATAAAGGCGTTAAACGTTGCTCGATTTAGTCTGCCTATCTGTGACTATCCATCCAACATTGCGTTCCAGTGTGTGGAAACAACGTGAGACAGCCAGATTAGAGGTGATAAGGTACCGAGCAGAAGATGCATTGCCGTTGACTGAAAATGCCATGAAGTGGTGGAGATCTCAGGAGAAAGGGCTACCTGTACTTTCAACCCTTGCTAAACGGTACCTGTGCATTCCAGGCACCAGTGTGCCAGCAGAGCGAGTTTTTAGTACTGCTGGTGACACAGTAAAAGTTGCAGGTTAAACTACTGAAAGCAAGAACCACCATGCCAGTCGCCCGGTCCTGGAGAAGGATGGCCTGTACACCTGGAGCAGCACCCTGACTCTCACTGTCCAGGAGTGGACCAAGGCAGAGACGGTAATCTGCGAGGCCCACCAGACCTCCCAACGATCCAGTCACTCAGACCCTGAGAAAGGATGACTGTTCAGGCTAGGATTTGTCAGTCACAACCATCATTGGAAAAATTACTTGTTACTAGATTTCTTCTAAGATCAGTGATTTTCTGAATATTAATCAGTCAAAACTTGACAAACATCAGACTTTTCTAGATTTCATTAAACAATTATGTACTAGTGTTGGATTTCATGTATTCTGCTTGTATTACTTTTAGATTCTGTTGGCTTTTTTAATAGTGTCAGTTTGCTTTAATGAAGTGACACCGTAAAACGCTTAAAAATATAGACTTCTCTGAAAATAACGCATTTTGTTCTCTTCTCTGTTAATTCATTTTATTACATTGAAGTCAAATATAAGTATTTGAAAACAGTAAAGCTTAAGTCATTATGTCTTTAAAAATGTAACAACTCAATACACTTAAGTTCACCATGTAAACAGAATAAATGTAGCCTCGTCAACGTGAAACTGTGCTTTTTATTATTCTCACACAGAAATGAAATCAGTACGATACTGTACTGAACATCTTGTCAGTGTAAATCAAATAAACTTAATTTATTTTATATATTATAATAAGTATTATATTAAAGCATCAAGCTAGCCGCTTCACTACCTCCGAGGTGAACATCTGGTGGCAGAGCAGATATATTCTGATGAAAGCAGAACCACCCAGTCCTGACTATGCAAATATGTTTCTTTCCTACATGTAACAATGTAGTTTCTGTGGTTCACTGCCTGAAATCCCCTAAATTGGGCCAAGTGGAGAGAAGTAACATTTGTTAAAATGAGTCTAATTAAAGACACTTAACAAGGGATAACCTTGTTATTAAATACGGACTGACTAGATGTAATATTATTATAGATACACTGACTAGATGTAATATTATTATAGATACACTGACTACATGTATTACTATAGATACACTGACTACATGTATTATTATAGATACACTGACTACATGTATTATTATAGATACACTGACATGACCTTTAGTTCAACCTGTTATGTTTATAATGTCTGATCCAACATCTGTTTCTTATTGCCAGATACAGGCATCAATATTCATAAGGATTAACAATGTTAATCTGACATTGATTTTCATCAGTCTTGATCATATAATGACTTGTAGGGTGCTGACATGTTTGTAACTTTAACTGCACATGAATGTGTTGATTGTCATAACTAGGTGGGGGAAATGTATAGATAAATAAATAAGTATGTAAATAAGAGAACATAATTTCAATGGTTATTTCCAATCATGTCGTGTCATCTCATGTTTTTGAGTTAATCTCTACTGAGCAGAGTTTCACACTACTGTCTGTTTCTCTTCAGCACCTGCAGTAGGTCCCAGCTGTAGCAGTAGTAACTGTGTAATGTAACAGAGGGAGGTTTTTGTACGGCTCTGTATCACTGTGTGAACACCCAGACACTATTAGGATAGTGCCAACTCTGACAGTAGTAATCTCCTGTATCTTCAGGCTTGACTTCACTGATGGTCAGAGTGAAGTCACTCCCAGATCCACTACCACTGAATCTAGTTGGGATCCCAGAGAAACGGGTACTAGCTGCATATGTGAGGAGTTTAGGAGCTTCTCCAGGTTTCTGTTGATACCAGGCCAAATAGTTATTATTGTATACAGGACTACTGGTCTTACAGTTGAGACTGACTGAGGTATCCACAGGAACAGTTTTCACTGTAGGACTCTGAGTCACAATGATCTGTCCAGTGGACTCTGAAATAGATTGCATGATATTATTTGTAAATTAGCTTCCAGTTTTATGAAATAATTAGTTCAATTCAAAGTCTATTTCTGCAGATAATATTACCTTTAATAAAGAGGGTAAAAACCCAGATAAAGATGGTGGTGAAAATCATGGTTGTCGTTTTTGCTGTGATGAAGAACAGGTCTCACTATTGAAGTGTTGATCTCACAGGGTTATATACAGTCCCAGAGCACTCAAGCATGTCCTCTAGATATCGTTGCTGTGCAAATGGAGTTTGTGTGTGTGGTTAAAGTCCAGTGGATGAAAATAGAATAGTTGCTAATAAGTAGAACCAATATTATTTTATTATTATTTGTATTAGCTTAGAAATTGTATAACACAACATGACATTGTGAACAAAATAAACAATTTAAACTGGTTTGAAATAGACAATTTGTTCGGTCAATCTTGACTGGGCAGTCCTGATAAAATTAGGCTTTCCATTACATATATTTTTCATCTAATTTCAACTTATCCACAAATGCACTACAACTCTGTTTCACTGTGTGAACACATCACTGGGACAGTTGAAGCTCAGACAGTAATATTCACCTGTGTCATCAGGCTGGACTCCACAGATGGTCAGAGTGAAATCACCCCCAGATCCAATAACACTGAGTTAAGATGGAGTCTCAGAAGTGTGCGTTTCTACATAGTAGATCAGGAGTTTGGGTTTTACTGCGGATTTCGGTTGAAACCAATAAACACTGATACTCATGTAAATGTCCATTCCAACAATCACATGTTGAAATGGACTGCTGGTTTTACATTGAAGAGTCACAATGTGACCTGGAAGAACAGCTTTCACAGCAGGAGACTGAGTCACTGTTATTTGACCACTGGATCCTGGAACTGAAACAACACAATGACAAAATCAGATTCCATTACAGTTTTTCAGGACAAAGTCTACATATAAATTAAACAGCTAATTTACCTAGAAGATACATGAGATGCATCAAGATGAAATGAGTAAAGTCATGATTGTAGTAGGTTCTGTGTCATAAAGAACCGTGTTTCACTCATGACAAAAGCAAGTACAAATGTCAGTAAAATATAAACAGCTCACCATTATTACTTTTATTGTGATCCGAATAACTGTCTGTTCAGTCATGCGTGTATTCTTATAAGTTCCTCAAATCAGTTTTTGAACTGTTCTGCAGAGTAAAGTTGGTAGCATTCCTCTGGTAGGATTACCTGGGACTAAACGACCACTGTTAAGAAAACTAGAAAAATACAAATCATTTGTTGAAGATGTGCTACTGTAGGTTATTACACCTGGACAAAATGATAGAAAAAAAAATACTGAATTGATTGCTGGACACAGTTTATATGCACAGTATAACAAAGAAAAAGAAAAAAACATGAATAACTGGATTTGGAATACAAAGTATATTAAAACATTGTATAAACAAGTTAAATTAAATGTTTTTCTACACCGGAAGATTTTCAAGGTTATTTGAATTTGAGTGTTATTGGAAGGAAATTTCACCACAACAACAGCAGCATCACTGAGAGGTTTTTGTACGACCAGTAATAGAGGTTGTATCACTGTGGTGGACTTTTGGAACTGGCACAAGACTTGACGTGGGAAGTAAGTAAACTAAATTTACATTTCTAGTCACTTTTTTTAATCATTATAATTTCTTTGTAAATTGCATGACTTTATAATAGAGATGTTTAATAGAGTTTTTTCTGATCTTTTAATGTGTAATGTCAAATGAAGAACCTCCAAATGTATTACGCCACTATTCAAATGAGGTCAGGATTTTAACAACGGTTGTAATAATGTAAGCATCTAGTTTTTCTCAAAGTCTAGAAGATTTTTGCACAACCAGTAAAATGTGTTGTATCACTGTAGTGGAGCTTTAGTTGCGGCACTAGACTTGACGTTGAAAGTACGCGTTCCTATAAGATCGTCTACAACAGATTTATCAAATCTAAAAATGATTAAATCACAATATACAAATGTCAGAATTTTTTTGGTATGCAGACTTAATCCTTAATAAATCATATCCATAGTATTTATCTCAACTGTACTGTCAATTGCTGTTCAGTTACTTAATAATACACAATATGAAGTACCTCGGTCATGTTTCATGTAACATATAATTCCATACCATTTCATAACAACTTTCTTATAATTCTATGACACTGAACAGAAACATTCTTTAAACTATATCTATATGACTTGTTGGTAACACTAGTTTTACATTTTATAGTTGTATACTTTCTGACTATATTTTTATATATGGTTATTGTAACATATCACATAACTACATGGTTTAAAGTTTAATAGATAAAAACCTTTGAAATTAAAAAAAGCCCCCAAAATGTTATTTTATATGGTTGTTTTTCCAGGTAACAAAGCCCCGACCCTGACAGTCCTGCCTCCTTCCAGCGAAGAGCTTTCTAAAGAGACAACAGCCTCACTGTTGTGTCTGGCCAACCAGGGATTCCCCTCAGACTGGACCATTAGCTGGAAAGTGGACGGCAAAAGCCAGAACCACCATGCCAGTCGCCCGGTCCTGGAGAAGGATGGCCTGTACACCTGGAGCAGCACCCTGACTCTCACTGTCCAGGAGTGGACCAAGGCAGAGACGGTAATCTGCGAGGCCCACCAGACCTCCCAGGATCCAGTCACTCAGACCCTGAGAAAGGATGACTGTTCAGGCTAGGATTTGTTCAGTCACAACCCTCATTGGAAAGATTACTTGTTACTCGATTTATTCTAAGATCAGTGATTCTCAGAATGTTAATCAGTCAAAAGTTGACAAACAGACTTTTCTAGATTTCATTAAACAATCATGTACTAGTGTTGGATTTGATGTATTCTGCTTGTATAACTTTTAGATTCTGTTGGCTTTAGAAATGGTGTTAGTTTGCTTTAATGAAGTGACAACGTAAAACGCTTAAAAATAAAGACTTCTCTGAAAATAACGCATTTTATTCTCTTCTCTGTTAATTCATTTTATTACATTGAAGTCAAATATTTTGAAGTATTTGAAAACAGTAAAGCTTAAGTCATTAAGTCTTAAAAAATTTAACAACTCAATACACTTAAGTTCACCATCCAAACAGAATAAATTTAGCCTCGTCAACGTGAAACTGTGCTTTTTTATATTCTCACAAACAAATGAAATCAGTAAGATACTGTACTGAACATCTTGTCAGTGTGAATCAAATAAACTTAATTTATTTTATATATTATAACAAGTAGTGTATTAAAGCATCAAGCTAGTCGCTTCACTACCTCCGAGGTGAACATCTGGTGGCAGAGCAGATATATTCTGATGAAAGCAGAACCACCCATTCCTGTCTATGCAAATATGTTTCTCTACTACATATCACATTCTAGTTCCTGTGGTTCACTGCCTGAAATCCCCTAAATTGGGCCAAGTGTGGAGAAATTACATTTGTTAAAGTGTGGCTAATTCATCACACTTAACAAGGGATAACCTTGTAATTGAAAATGCAGTGAGTAGTAATAATAAATATTATTATTATAGACACACTGACTAGATGTATTATTATTATAGATACACTGACTAGATGTATTATTATTATAGATACACTGACTAGATGTATTATTATTATAGACACACTGACTAGATGTATTATTATTATTATAGACACACTGACTAGATGTATTATTATTATAGATACACTGACTAGATGTATTATTATTACAAACACACTGACTAGATGTATTATTATTATAGACACACTGACTAGATGTATTATTATTATAGACACACTGACTAGATGTATTATTATTATAGACACACTGACTAGATGTATTATTATTATAGACACACTGACTAGATGTATTATTATTATAGACACACTGACAAGATGTATTATTATTATAGACATAGACTAGATGTATTATTATTAACCTCTCATCAGCCGACTCAATAGCCTGGGTTTCTCTCGCGACTGTCTGGCCTGGTTCTACAATCTCTCCGACAAAGTCCAGCGTGTTAAGACTGTTGTCGGAACCCAGGGCTGTCGCCATGGGGGTGCCGCAGGGCTCGATTCTCGGGCCGACTCTTTTCTCTCACTACATCAACAATGTGGCTCTCGCTGCTGGAGACTCCCAGATTCATATCTAAGCGGATGATACCATCCTGTACACGTCAAGCCCTTCATTAGATACAGTGCTCTCAAATCTCCAGGAGAGTTTTAATGCCATTCAGCATTCCGTCCATAGCCTACAGTTTTTACTAAACTCTAGTAAAACTAAGTGTATGCTTTTCAACTGATCACTACCAACACCTGCCCGTCTACCTAGCATCCCCTTGCTGGATGGGTCGGAACTAGAGTATGTTGATACATATAAATATCTAGGGGTCTTGTTAGACAGCTCTCTGTCCTTCCAGCCGCACATTAACAAACTGAAATCTAAAATTAAATCCAGAATCGGCTTCCTCTTCCGCAACAGGACTTCCTTCACTCATGCTGCCAAACTTGCCTTTGTGAAAATGACTACTATCCCCATGTTATATAGAATAGCCTCAAACTCTCTGCTGAAAAAACTGGACGTGATCTACCATAGCGTCAAACGTTTTGTTACAAATGCCCCTTACAACATCCACCACTGCAAGCTTTATGCATTAGTCGGCTGGCCGTCATTAACAGCTCGGCGTTTAACTCATTGGTACCAACTTGTTTACAAGTCTCTCTGCTCTGCAAAGTTCTGCTGTACCTAAGCTCTCAAGTTACCATTGCTCTACCCAACTGCAGTCTGCGCTCAAGTAAGTACATTGTATAAGTGACACCGAAAACCTGCCCAACATTCGGCCCCAAAACCTTTAATTTCGCAGCCGCCAATGACTGGAACGAACTACAAAAATCCCTAGAACTCGAAAACCCTCATCTCACCAGCTGCCTTCAAACTGCTCCTGTCTGAACACCTGTCTGATCTCTGTACCTGTTAACCGTCTTCAACCTCTTCTCACTTTGCCACGCCCTATTTGCACCTGTACTGCTGAACCACTCCTTTTTGCTCAGATTTGCTCAATTGCTCTTTCCCCATAACCTCATATCGTATACTTCCATGCACTCCATCAACCAACCTGCTAGAGACACATTATTCTGTCTACCTGCTAGGCACACTTTAATCTTTCTACATTCTGTATTTAGATACTCATTGTATTTTATATATATATATATATTTGTTATTACTGTATCTATGCTGCTCTACTGTACTTCATATATCTCATCCTGTATAACTTGAACCTGTATTTCTTACTGTGTCCCAGTGCTATTTGCACTCTTGTGTTCTGTGTATTTGTGAAACTGTATGTTGTCCTGCACATTTTTCCGCCTTATCTTGGCCAGGTCGCCGTTGCAAATGAGAATTTGTTCTCAATCGGCCTGCCTGGTTAAATAAAGGTTAAAAAAATACAAAATTATTATAGACACACTGTCTAGATGTATTGTTATTATAGACACACTGACTAGATGTATTATTATTATAGACACACTGACTAGATGTATTATTATTATTAGACACACTGACTAGATGTATTATTATTATAGACACACTGACTAGATGTATTATTATTATTATAGACACACTGACTAGATGTATTATTATTATTATTATAGACACACTGACTAGATGTATTATTATTATAGACACACAGACTAGATGTATTATTATTATAGACACACTGACTAGATGTATTATTATTATTATTATAGACACACTGACTAGATGTATTATTATTATTATGGACACACTGACTAGATGTATTATTATTATAGACACACTGACTAGATGTATTATTATTATTATTATAGACACACTGACTAGATGTATTATTATTATTATAGACACACTGACTAGATGTATTATTATTATTATTATAGACACACTGACTAGATGTATTATTATTATAGACACACTGACTAGATGTATTATCATTATAGACACACTGACTAGATGCATTATTATTATTATAGACACACAGACTAGATGTATTATTATGGATATCTAATTTATATCCAATTTTATAATGTTTGATATCTTTTTCTTAATTAGGCATTACTACTAATCTAGAACATCTTGATATTTCAACATGTTTGTAAGTTTCTGATAATGTTGTTTTCACATGTTTAGATAAATAAATTTGTTGAAATCTAATTTCAATGGTTAGTTTCAATCATGTCATGTCATGTCTTTTTGAGTGGATTTTCACACAGTTTCTTCAGCACCTGCAGTAGGTCCCAGCTGTAGCAGTAGTAACTGTGTAATGTAACTGAGGGAGGTTTTTGTACGGCTCTGTATCACTGTGTGAACACATTAACACTATGGTAACTCTGACAGTAGTAATCTCCTGTATCTTCAAGCTGGACTACACTGATGGTCAGAGTGAAGTCACTCCCAGATCCACTACCACTGAATCTAGTTGGAATCCCAGAGTTACGTGTACTAGCGTAATATGTGAGGAGTTTAGGAGCTTCTCCAGGTTTCTGTTGATACCAGGCCAAATACTGCCCATTGCTATTGCTGTATACAGGACTACTGGTCTTACAGTTGAGACTGACTGAGGTACCCACAGAAACAGCTTTCAATTTAGGGCTCTGAGTCACAATGATCTGTCCAGTGGACTCTGAAACAGAGATGGAAATTACATGATATTATTTGTAAATTAGCTCCTAGTTTTATGAAAGAATAATTCAATTCAAAGTCTATTTCTGCAGATAATATTACCTTTAATAAAGAGGGTAAAAACCCAGATAAAGATGGTGGTGAAAATCATGGTTGTCTTTTCTGCTGTGATGAAGAACAGGTCTCACTATTGAAGTGTTGATCTCACAGGGTTATATACAGTCCCAGAGCACTCAAGCATGTCCTCTAGATATCGTTGCTGTGCAAATGGAGTTTGTGTGTGTAGTTAAAGTCCAGTGGATGTAAATAGAATAAATGCTAACAAGTACCAATATTATTTCATTATTATTATTTATATTAGCTTATGAATTGCATGACACAACATGACAATTAACTAAAAAACGCATTCTTCATTTGTGAGATTCATGTCTCTATTCTTTATCTCTTGTTTTGAAAAAACTAAATGCCAATAGACCATTGCTTTAGAAGGTAAATAAAGGTTACTATACAACCAAGCTGTGATGCAGTCTGTCAAGGGGCCAGGATGGGTTCAGATATAAAACAAAATCAGGATCTGGGAGAGAATGTCAAAATGTAAACTCAATACGTTTACTCTAATTCATGTAGTTAATATATCATATGAATATTCTATATATATGTATAATTTTTAACTGGTTTGAAAATTACAATTTGTCGGGTCAATCTTGACTGGGCAATCCTGAAAAATTATCCTGTCCATTAAATATATTCTTCATGTAATCTTAACTAATCCACAAATGCCAAAGCAGATGGGATGAAAAAGTATTGAATAGATTAGGAATATATTTTAAAACATCTGTATTTAATTCATTCATTGACCAAAAAGTGAAAATGGCAAGATTAAAGGAAATTTGAACCATGTTCAAGAAGATGTTTTCTTTCTGTATGTATTTCTGTACTATACATCCTTTCTAGTCTTCAATACATGTTTCTGTATTTTAATATGTATTTCATTGATCTGTTTTCTTTAGTTTAGAAATTATTTGGTGACAGTTCATAAGTAAACTTCTTGTCAATATCACTGATGTATTTAGCTCATTATTTTGTGCTTCAGTCACTGTTAAATGTGTCACTTAGAAAATTGTCTGAGGGTGGTTTATGTACAACTCTGTTTCACTGTGTGAACACATCATTGGGACAGTTGAAGCTCAGACAGTAATAATCACCTGTGTCATCAGGCTGGACTCCACTGATGGTCAGAGTGAAATCACCCCCAGATCCAATAACACTGAGTTTAGATGGAGTCTCAGAAGTGTGAGTTTCTACACAGTAGATCAGGAGTTTGGGTTTTACTTCTGATTTCTGTTGAAACCAATAAACACTGATACTCATGTGAATGTCCATTCCAACAAACACTTAATAGACGACTGCTCGTTTTACATTGAAGAGTCACAATGTGACCAGCAGGAGACTGAGTCACTGTTATTTGACCACTGGATCCTGGAAATGAAACAATACAAATGACAAGATCAGATTCCATTACAGTTTTTCAGGACAAACTCTACATATAAATTAAACAGCTAATTTACCTAGAAGATACATGAGATGCATCAAGATGAAATGAGTAAAGTCATGATTGCAGTAGGTTCTGTGTCATAAAGAACCTTGTTTCACTCATGACAAAAGCAAGTACAAATTTCAGTAAAATATAAACAGCTCACCATTATTACTTTTATTGTGATCCGAATAACTGTCTGTTCAGTCAATATCTCAATATAGTTAATTCACATCAAAATAATAAGAGAACATAATTTCAATGGTTATTTTCTGATCATGTTGTCACATGTTTGAGTTGACCTCTACTGAGCAGTTTCACACCACTGTTTTTTTCTCTTCAGCACCTGCAGTAGGTCCCAGCTGAAGCAGTAGTAACTGTGTAATGTAACAGAGGGAGGTTTTTGTACGGCTCTGTATCACTGTGTGAACACATTCACCACTATGGTAACTCTGACAGTAGTAATCTCCTGTATCTTCAGACTGGACTCCACTGATGGTCAGAGTGAAGTCACTCCCAGATCCACTACCACTGAATCTAGTTGGGATCCCAGAGTTACGGGTACTAGCTGCATATGTGAGGAGTTTAGGAGCTTCTCCAGGTTTCTGTTGATACCAGGCCAAATAGTTGTTATTGTGTACAGGACTACTGGTCTTACAGTTGAGACTGACTGAGGTACCCACAGGAACAGCTTTCAATGAAGGGCTTTGAGTCACAATGATCTGTCCAGTGGACTCTGAAACAGAGATGGAAAGTACATTATATTATTTGTAAATCAGCTCATAGTACTATGAAATAATTAATTATATTCAACGTCTATTTTTGTAGATAATATTACCTTTAATAAAGAGGGTAAAAACCCAGATAAAGATGGTGGTGAAAATCATGGTTGTCTTTTCTGCTGTGATGAAGAACAGGTCTCACTATTGAAGTGTTGATCACACAGGGTTATATACAGTCCCAGAGCACTCAAGCATGTCCTCTAGATATCGTTGCTGTGCAAATGGAGTTTGTGTGTGTGGTTAAAGTCCAGTGGATGTAAATAGAATAGTTGCTAATAAGTAGAACCAATATTATTTTATTATTATTTGTATTAGCTTAGGAATTGTATAACACAACATGACATTGTGAACAAAATAAACAATTTAAACTGGTTTGAAATAGACAATTTGTTTTGTCAATCTTGACTGGGCAATCCTGATAAAATTAGGCTTTCCATTACATATATTTTTCATGTAATTTCAACTAATCCACAAATGCACTAAACTCTGTTTCACTGTGTGAACACATCATTGGGACAGTTGAAGCTCAGACAGTAATAATCACCTGTGTCATCAGGCTGGACTCCACTGATGGTCAGAGTGAAATCACTCCCAGATCCAATAACACTGAGTTTAGATGGAGTCTCAGAAGTGTGAGTTTCTACACAGTAGATCAGGAGTTTGGGTTTTTCTTCAGATTTCTGTTAAAACCATTAAACACTGATGCCCATGTGAATGTCCATTCCAATAATCACTTAATGGATGACTGCTGGTTTTACATTGAAGAGTCACAATGTGACCAGGAAGAACAGCTTTCACAGCAGGAGACTGAGTCACTGTTATTTGACCACTGGATCCTGGAAAGGAAACAACACAATGACAAGATCAGATTCCATTACAGTTGTTCAGAACAAACTCTACATATAAATTAAACAGCTACTTTACCTAGAAGATACATGAGATGCATCAAGATGGAGACAGTAAAGTCCTGGTTGCAGTAGGTTCTGTGTCATAAAGGACTTCTCACAGGGCTATAAACACATTATTGGGGCAGATGCATTATGAACATGATAGACTACAATTTGTTTTAGTTTCCAAATATGACATTTTGATAAACAGCACATTTTACCCTACATGCTAGAATTCATGATAAAATGCATATACAAATAACGGAAAAATA
Organism: Dallia pectoralis; assembly: GCA_029465975.1. NCBI lineage: Eukaryota > Metazoa > Chordata > Actinopteri > Esociformes > Umbridae > Dallia > Dallia pectoralis. Next base: position 12,211,879 of record CM055736.1, read on the forward strand.
GAATCAGCTTACCATTGTGACTTTTATTGTGATCAGATTAACCTGTTTAGTCATGCATGTATTCTTACAAGTTCCTCAATTCAGTTTAACTGTTCTGCAAAATAAAGCTGGTAGCATTTCTCTGGTAGGATTACCTGGGACTGAACAACCAGTGTTAAGAAAACTATAAATATACCAATATATTGTTAAAGATGTGCTTCTGTAGTTAATCCTATTATACCTGTACTGTATGATGGAAAACAAATGCAGGATTGATGGCTGGACACAGTTTCTATGCACCATATATCAAAGAAAAAAACGTCAATAACTGGATTTGGGAAACAACTTATTTTATTGAATTGTATAAACGGGTTTAATTGTGTTTTTTTTTACTCTTTTAGATGTTAATGGCTAGATGTGTTGAATTTGATTGTTTGTTGTGTTTTTACCAGAAGAGTGGCAGCATCAAATCACTGAGAGGTTTTTGTACGACCAGTGATAGAGGTTGTATCACTGTGGTATACTTTTGGAACTGGCACAAGACTCGACGTGGGAAGTAAGTAAACAAACATAAATCTTTTATTGAATCTTTCATTTTAAAATATTTTTGTGTAAATTCCATGACTTTATATTAGAAATTAAGTTCTGTTGTCTATGATTTTCTAATTTCAAATAAGTAATATCAATTGTATTTGGAAACCATTCCAATGAGGTCATGATTTTAACAAGAGTGTTGATAATGTAAGTATCTAGTTATCCCAATGTCTAAAAGATTTTGCACAACCAGTAAGATGTGTTGTATCTGTTTTTTGGAGTTTTGGTTGCAGCACTTGACATTGGAAGTAAGCTTTCCTTTGATTGTCTAAAACCAATTTAGAAATCTCTAATAAATTAATTAATTAAATTGTCAGCATTGATTTGGACATTTTATTTATATTCTCATTAAATCCGGTAAATGTATCAACTTTAGCATATTTCATTTTTGTTGGTCATTGCACTAACTAATAATACACAATATATAAAGTGTCTCGGTTGTGTTTCAGGTTATATATAATTCCATACAATGAGCTTTCTCATAATTGTATGACACTAAACAGACACATTGCTAAAACTATACCTATATGACTTGTTGGTATCACTAGTTTTACACTTTATTGTTGCAATCTTTCTGCCTAAATATTTAATCGTAGTTTTCATTACATATCACATACTTATGTGGTTTAAAAATGAAACGGGTAAAAAAAGTGTAAACTTTAATACATTTCTCCTCCCCCAAAAATGTATACTGTGTTTTTTGTTTTGAGTTCCAGGAAGAAAAGCGCTATATAAATGTAATGAATTATTATTATTATTATTATTTTCCAGGTAACAAAGCCCCGACCCTGACAGTCCTGCCTCCTTCCAGCGAAGAGCTTTCTAAAGAGACAACAGCCTCACTGTTGTGTCTGGCCACCAGGGATTCCCCTCAGACTGGACCATTAGCTGGAAAGTGGACGGCAAAAGCCAGAACCACCATGCCAGTCGCCCGGTCCTGGAGAAGGATGGCCTGTACACCTGGAGCAGCACCCTGACTCTCACTGTCCAGGAGTGGACCAAGGCAGAGACGGTAATCTGCGAGGCCCACCAGACCTCCCAGGATCCAGTCACTCAGACCCTGAGAAAGGATGACTGTTCAGGCTAGGATTTGTCAGTCACAACCCTCATTGGAAATAATACTTGTTATTAGATTTATTCTAAGAGCAGTGATTCTCAGAATAATAATCAGTCAAAAGTTGACAAACATCAGACTTTTCTAGATTTCATTAAACAATTATGTACTAGTGTTGGATTTCATGTATTCTGCTTGTATTACTTTTAGAATCTGTTGGCCTTTTTAATGCTGTTAGTTTGCTTTAATGATTTGACAACGTAAAAAGATAAAAAAATAAAGATGTATCTGAAAATAACGCATTTGTTCTCTTCTATGTCAATTATTTCATTACATTCTAGTTAAAAAAATAGTATTTGAAAACATTAAAGCCTTAGTCATAATGTCTTTAAAAATGTAATAACTCAATATAGACTTAAGTTCACCATCCTAACAGCATAAATTTAGCCTCGTCGACGTGGAACTGTGCTCTTTATTATTTCACACACAAATTAAATCAGATACTGCAGTGGTACAGGACATCTTGTCCATGAAAATCAATTAAACACTGTTTAACATTGTAACAAGTAGTGTATTAAAGCATCAGGCTAGTCGCTTTGCTACCTACAAGGTGAACATCTGGTGGCAGAGTAAATGTGTTCTAATAAAAGCAGAACCACCCAGTCCTGTTTATGCAAATATGTTTCTCTACTTACTACATCTCACATTCTAGTTTCTGTGGTTCACTACCTGAAATCCCCTAAATTAGGCCAAATGTGGAGAAGACATTTTGTTAAAATGTGGCTAATTCATGACACTTAACAAGGGATAACTTTGTAATTTGAGATGCACTTACTAGAGGTATTATTATAGATACACTGACTAGATGTATTTTATTATAGATACACTGACTATAATTTTTATAGATACACTGACTAAATGTATCATTATTATAGATACAGTAACCAGGTGTATTATTGTTATAGATACACTGACTACATGTTTTATTATTATTGTAGATTGACACGACTCCTAGTAAAAGTAGGACATCTACTGGACTGGGAGGGGTGGAGCACATTATTGTTATTTACCCTGGGTTTGTCACGCAGCTGAAATGGGTAAAGTTTTACTGAGAGGGTCGCAGCTGCTTGGGTTTTGGGTGATTATGTTTGATACTTAAGTCAATGGGTCTTGGGGCACGGTGTGGATTAATGTGAGTGTGTTTATGTCTCACCTCACAGTGTTAAATATTTAGATGAGTGTAGTGTTTTGGAAAAGATTGTTACCGTTGTTTTTAAATGTTTAGTAAGTCACTACATTGTGCAATTTAATTTAAAACCAGCATATGTTTTTGCCGTTCTCGGTTGGTTTTAAGTTCATTAAAAATACCTGTTTGTGAAAGGTTATGCATGCCCTCTGCTGGCTTCCTCTGCACTAACTTCCATTAAGTGACATAGATACACTGACTAGATGTATTATTATTATAGATACACTGACTAGATGTATTATTATTATAGACACACAGACTAGATGTTATTATTATTATAGACACACTGACTAGATGTATTATTATTATAGACACACTGACTAGATATATTATCATGGATATCAAATTTAAATTTATGTTTGCTATCATTACTTACTACTACTAGAACATTATATTTCAACAGTTAGTTTCTGATCATGTTGTCACATGTTTAAGTTGATCTCTAATGAGCAGTGTTTTACACTAATGTTTTTTTCTCTTCAGCACCTGCAGTAGGTCCCAGCTGTAGCAGTAGTAACTGTGAGGTTTTTGTACGGCTCTGTATCACTGTGTGAACACCCAGACACTATTTGGATAGTGCCAACTCTGACAGTAGTAATCTCCTGTATCTTCAGGCTGGACTCCACTGATGGTCAGAGTGAAGTCACTCCCAGATCCACTACCACTGAATCTAGTTGGGATCCCAGAGTTACGGGTACTAGCTGCATATGTGAGGAGTTTAGGAGCTTCTCCAGGTTTCTGTTGATACCAGGCCATCCTCGGTCCATAGGTGGTGTCACTGTATACAGGACTACTGGTCTTACAGCTGAGACTGACTGAGGTACCCACAGGAACAGTTTTCACTGTAGGACTCTGAGTCACAATGATCTGTCCAGTGGACTCTGAAATAGAGATGGAAATTGTATGATAATATTTGTAAATCCGCTCATAGTTTTATGAAATAATTAATTCTATTCAAATTCTATTTGTGTAGATAATATTACCTTTAATAAAGAGGGCAAAAACCCAGAAAGAGATGGTGGTGAAAATCATGGTTGTCGTTTCTGCTGTGATGAAGAACAGGTCTCACTATTGAAGTGTTGATCTCACAGGGTTATATACAGTCCCAGAGCACTCAAGCATATCCTCTAGATATTGTTGCTCCTCAAATGGAGTTTGTGTGTGTAGTTAAAATCCAGTGGATTTAAATACAATAAATTCTAACAAGTACCAATATTATTTTATTATTTTTCGTATTATCTTAAGAATTTAATGACACATGACAATGTGTACAAAACATGCATTCTTCATTTGTGAAATTCATGTCTCTATTCTATCTCTTGTTGTGAAAAAACTAAATGCTAATAGACCATTGCTTTAGGAGATTAAATAAAGGTTAATTTACAACCAAGCTGTGATGCAGTCTGTCAAGGGGCCAGGATGGGTTCAGATATAAAACAAAATAATGATCGTGGAGTGTCAAAATGTAAACCTGTTATGTTTACCCAAATTAATGTAGTTAATATATCTTATATTATATATATATAGAAACTGGTTTGAAATATACAATTTGATGGGGGATCTTGACAGGGCAACCTGAAAAATATTTTATAATATTAAAACCATTTTCCATTAAATATATTTTTGATGTAATTTCAACTAATCCAGAAAAGGCTAAAGCAGATGGGTTGAAAAAGTATAGAATAGATTAGGAATATATTTTAATACATCTGTATTTAATTCATTTATTAACAAAAATGTGAAAATGGCAAGATTTAAGGAAACCTGTTGAAGAGTAAGTTTACTTTCTGTATGTTTTTCTGTACTATACATCCTTTCTAGTCTTCAGTACATGTTTCTGTATTTTAATATGTATTTCAGTCTGTGTTTCAGTCTGTGTTTTAGTTTAGAAATTATTTGGAGACAGTTCATCAGTAAACTTCTTGTCAATATCACTGATGTATTTAGCTCGTTATTTTGTGTGTCAGTCACTGTTAAATGTGCTACTTAGAAATTTGTCTGAGGGAGTTTTATGTACAACTCTGTTTCACTGTGTGAACACATCATTGGGACAGTTGAAGCTCAGACAGTAATAATCACCTGTGTCATCAGGCTGGACTCCACAGATGGTCAGAGTGAAATCACTCCCAGATCCAATAACACTGAGTTTAATATAAACACTGATGCCCATGTGAATGTCCATTCCAACAAACACTTAATGGACGACTGCTGGTTTTACATTGAAGAGTCACAATGTGACCAGGAAGAACAGCTTTCACAGCAGGAGACTGAGTCACTGTTATTTGACCACTGGATCCTGGAAAGGAAACAACACAATGACAAGATCAGATTCCATTACAGTTGTTCAGAACAAACTCTACATATAAATTAAACAGCTACTTTACCTAGAAGATACATGAGATGCATCAAGATGGAGACAGTAAAGTCCTGGTTGCAGTAGGTTCTGTGTCATAAAGGACTTCTCACAGGGCTATAAACACATTATTGGGGCAGATGCATTATGAACATGATAGACTACAATCTGTTTCAGTTTCCAAATATGACATTTTGATAAACAGCACATTTTACCCTACATGCTAGAATTCATGATAAAATGCATATACAAATAACTGAAAAATAGAATCAGCTTACCATTGTGACTTTTATTGTGATCAGATTAACCTGTTTAGTCATGCATGTATTCTTACAAGTTCCTCAATTCAGTTTAACTGTTCTGCAAAATAAAGCCGGTAGCATTTCTCTGGCAGGATTACCTGGGACTGAACAACCAGTGTTAAGAAAACTATAAATATACCAAATACTTTGTTAAAGATGTGCTTCTGTAGTTAATCCTATTATACCTGGACTGTATACATGATGGAAAACAAATGCAGGATTGATGGCTGGACACAGTTTCTATGCACCATATATCAAAGAAAAAAACTTCAATAACTGGATTTGGGAAACAACTTGTTTTATTGAATTGTATAAACGGGTTGAATTGTGTTTTTTTTACTCTTTTAGATGTTAATAGCCAGATGTGTTGAATTTGATTGTTTTTTGTATTTTAACCAGAAGAGGGGCAGCATCACATCACAAGAGGTTTTTGTACGACCAGTGATAGAGGTTGTATCACTGTGGTGTACTTTTGGAACTGGCACAAGACTCGACGTGGGAAGTAAGTAAACAAACATAAATCGTTTATTGACCCTTTGATTTTAAAGTATTTTTGTGTAAATTCCATGACTTTATATTAGAAATTAAGTTCTGTTGTCTATGATTTTCTAATTTCAAATAAGTCATATTAATTGTATTTGGAAACCCTTCCTATGAGGTCATGATTTTAACAAGAGTGTTGATAATGTAAGTATCTAGTTATCCCAATGTCTAAAAGATTTTGCACAACCAGTAAGATGTGTTTTATCAGTTTTTTGGAGTTTTGGTTGCAGCACTTGACTTGACGTTGGAAGCAAGCTTTCCTTTGGTTGTCTAAAACCAATTTAGAAATCTCTAATAAATTCATTAATTAAATTGTCAGCATTGATTTGCACATTTTATTTATATTCTCATTAAATCCGGTAAATGTATCAACTTTAGCACATGTCATTTTTGTTGGTCATTGCACTAATTAATAATACACAATATATAAAGTCTCTCGGTTATGTTTCAGGTTATATATAATTCCATACAATCCGCTTTCTCATAATTTTATGAAACTGTAAACAGACACATTGCTAAAACTATACCTATATGACTTGTTGGTATCACTAGTTTACACTTTATAGTTGCAATCTTTCTGCATAAATATTTAATCGTAGTTTTCATTACATATCACATACTTATGCGGTTTAAAAATGATACGGGTAAAAAAAAAGTGTACATTTTTATACATTTCACCTCCCCCAAAAATGTATACTGTGTTTTTTTCCAGGTAACAAAGCCCCGACCCTGACAGTCCTGCCTCCTTCCAGCGAAGAGCTTTCTAAAGAGACAACAGCCTCACTGTTGTGTCTGGCCAACCAGGGATTCCCCTCAGACTGGACCATTAGCTGGAAAGTGGACGGCAATAGCAAGAACCACCATGCCAGTCGCCCGGTCCTGGAGAAGGATGGCCTGTACACCTGGAGCAGCACCCTGACTCTCACTGTCCAGGAGTGGACCAAGGCAGAGACGGTAATCTGCGAGGCCCACCAGACCTCCCAGCCTTCTGTCACTCAGACCCTGAGAAAGGATGACTGTTCAGGCTAGGATTTGTTCAGTCACAACCCTCATTGGAAATAATGCTCGTTATTAGCTTTCTTCTAAGATCAGGGATTCTCTAAATGTTAATCACTCAGAAGTTGATTTCATTAAATAATTGTGTACTAGTGTTGGATTTGATGTATTCTGCTTGTATAACTTTTAGATTCTGTTGGATTTTTTAATAGTGTTAGTTTGCTTTAATGAAGTGACAACGTAAAACGCTTAAAAATAAAGACTTCTCTGAATATAACGCATTTTGTTCTCTTCTCTGTCAATTCATTTTATTACATTGAAGTCAAATATTTTGAAGTATTTGAAAACAGTAAACCTTAAGTCATTGTCTTTAAAAATGTAACAACTCAATACACTTAAGTTCACCATCCAAACAGAATAAATTTAGCCTCGTCAACGTGAAACTGTGATTTTTATTATTCTCACACAGAAATGAAATCAGTAAGATACTGAACTGAACATCTTGCCAATGTAAATCAAATAAACTTAATTTATTTGATATATTATAACAAGTAGAGTATTAAAGCATCAAGCTAGTTGCTTCACTACCTCCGAGGTGAACATCTGGTGGCAGAGCAGATATATTCTGATGAAAGCAGAACCACCCAGTCCTGACTAGATGCAAATGTGTTTC